>JACEFZ010027705.1:57500-90000 GCA_014155875.1 Cepaea nemoralis | reverse complement strand
TGACCAAGATAGAACAATTAGTATAATGGGTCACATTACACAGATTTTGCTAAGAATTATCATGAAAAGAGTTAGGAAGAAAATAAACTTGAAATAGGAGAAGAACAATGTGGGTTTTTAGAAGGCAAGAGTACAGTAAATGCTGTGTATATGCTGAGAACAGTAATTGAACGTTCTATTGAAGTAAATAAAGATATACATCGTTTGCTTTATTGACTACACAAAAGCTTTCGATAGAGTAAGACATGTCAACACGGTAAAGATGCTTGCAGATCTACAAATTCATGAAGTAGGTCAATATCAGATTTTACTGTGAAAATATTTTAGAAATATAGACGATATGAAAGGAATTATCGTCGGGGGACGAAACATCAATAATATTAGATACACCGATGATACAGTACTATTGCAGACAATGGGCAGGATCTGCAAGATTTAGTAGATGGGGTTGTTGCACACAGTGAACAAATAGGGTTAGAATTGAATTGTAAGACGAAGCAGATTATGGTCGTCACTGGGACGAAGGAAATACCACCATGTAATATACAAGTAAATGGGAATATTCTTTAAAAAAGTGAATCGGTACAATTATCTCGGAACAGGCATAACATCTGATAGGAGATGCCTTGAAGAGATTAGAAAAAGAATCGCCGTGGCGAAGGTAGCCTTTTGCAAGATGAATAACATACTGACCACTAAAAAGATGTCAATTGCAACGAGAAAAAGAGTGTTGAGATGCTACATAGAACCTGTACTTTTATATGGATGTGAAGCGTGGACAGTGAGCAGACAAGCTGAAAAACATCTGATGGCTGTGGAAATGTAGTTTCTGAGGAAAATGCAAAGAATACCATGGTCAGACAGAAAAAAAACCGATGGACCAAGTCCTACAAGAAACAATTGAAAATTGTTAAACTGATTAGAGAAATTAGACGTAGACAGTCAAATTTTTGGAGTATGTTATGAGAAGTAATAAATTGGAGAATTTGGTGACAACTGGCAAGATCAAGAGGAAGAGAACAAGGGAAGACAGAGAAGTAAATACATGGATGGCTTGACCACGTGGTGTGGTCGAGACAAGAACACTGAGCTGATCCATGACTCTGGTGATCGAGTGAAATGGCGACCATGGCCGCCCACGCTTATCTGCATGGCACACGGTGGATGGAGTATTCAACTACAGAAACCGTAAACAATGTATTGAATGAATCACCAAAAGAGAGAAGTAGATGGCGAGCTTGACTAGAACTTGATTACAAGCAACAAAGTAGACGTTGCCTCCAAAACCTTCGTCAGCAGGGAATAAACAAACACAAACCGACACAACTAAAAAGACAGCATGAAAACAGAAATATAAAGGTTACTACAAACAACTACATGAAAAACACTACATGAAAATATAAACATACAAGTTACTTATTTGTATCCTTGTAGTGTGGCGGATACATCTTTCAAACGATTATCGTGTATGATTACAATGAAGTGAATGAGAAACACTACATTGCACGATTTCTTGCCTGGCATATATCGCGGAACCTCATCAGGTACATAGTTGAGATGAGTTATTAATCAATAAAAAAGCACTCGTGGTATTCCAATATATGCTCCATCCTCATCAGCAAGAGCCAGTGAAGTATCCCAACACTAATGGTACCAGTAGTAGTCTGATTAGGTGCCCATCTGGCCCTTCCTCTGAGTCCCGCGTGTCGGCCAGATCTTCTGGCTGCTCCATGCAGCACCACTCTCCCCAAGCCGCTATGATCCATCCGCACCTCTGAACCATACACACGATTCCAAAGGAGCCCGACCGCATCTGCCTTATCACGCACTAATACCCACCAAGTGGTGAACAGACACAGCCAATCAACCCGCCCGCTCATTTCTAACTACATCAAGTCGTCCTGGGGAAGGGGGGGGGGGGCATCCAACCGATACTCTCTAGTTTTTATTGTTGAACGGAAGCCTGCCACACTACCCCAATCATGCCTGTCACACTGCCCCAATCATGCCTGCCACACTGCCCCCGTCATGCCTGCCACACTGCCCCAATCATGCCTGCCACACTGCCCCAATCATGCCTGTCACACTGCCCCAATCATGCCTGTCACACTGCCCCAATCATGCCTGTCTGCACCGTTCTCACAATCGTCCGATGCGTACTTCAGAGTTATATATCATATGAGGTGAATAAATGTCGAACAACAATCAATTGCTCAGACATATCGAATGATTATCAATTAGGCGATTCCAACCGTTGTTTTGCAAACAAAATGTTACTTACTGTTACTTACATACATACACATATACTTATAACTTACTCACTGTTTTACACTTATTACTGACTGACTTACTCACGGGCCTGGAGGACTACCGTGCGTATTAAAATAAGTACCCAAAACCTGGGGAAGTAAAGTTGACCGGCGTACCACAGGCCAGCTGATCACATGCGAGCGTTTCCATCGCTGAGTTTATTGTATAATCAGGAGTCGCGGTAGGATAATGGGTAGTTCCCTTGCTTGTCTTGATAATGGTTCGGGTTCAGTCCCCAGCCAAGGCTAGCCCCGACCACCTGACGAGTACAGCTACTGGGATTGTCCCGTAATATTACATGGGTTTGGGATATTTTTCAGTATGTTCCGTGAATTGTCCGTGGAAGGAAAGGGCGGCGGCGATGGGAACTAGCCACTCCAGCTCATTATTTCAAGGCCTAGAATATGTGCAATGCCGAACACTTCATACCTTAGTGAAAATGTCTACCACGGGACTGCCCTTGTTACCATTTCTTCAATATATATGCCCAGAGAAAGGAAGGCAACAGAACGCCGCCACAGTTAATGAAACTCTTGTACAGCGCCTAGTTCAATTGCTGGTGTACACAGGTGCAGGGGTTTCGTTAGGGCTGAGAAATAAAGTTGGCTTGCCTAGACATTCGCCGCGCAGTTTTCGAGCTTAGAATTTCTCATCCTTCATCTGAGACTCTTCCTCCACCTCCTCCCCTCCCCTCGCATCCCCCTCCTCTTTCTTCTTCTTCTTCTTCTTCTTCTTCTTCTTCTTCTTCTTCTTCTTCTTCTTCTTCTTCTTCTTCTTCCCGCCTTGATCCTTCTTCGTTTTCTGTTTCTACTTCTCCTTCTTTTTCTACTACTCACCAATTCTTATTCTCGGTATAAATTTATTTAAATGGGTTTAGCGAATTGAACTATTCCACATCCGGGACACACAACAAACGGGACGACTGAGTATGGCACAAATTCATATTTACACCGGGCGAAAGCACCGTGCAATGGTTGCTGAAGACAGCACTAGGTCGGGTCTCAGACAGCAGCTGTCCAGACGTGGAGTCTCCTCCAGGGGATTTTAGCGACTTAATGCGAGTCAAGCAGGTGAATGCGTAATGCATTTTAAATGATAATGTCTCTTGCTTAAGCATTGTGTTTTTGCAGACGACTTTTATTTGATGACCCTCGTGTACATAGGTGATGTATCTTAATATGTGTTTTGTTTGAATTATTGTAGTCATGTTATGAAAGCTGGTTCAGGAGAAAATATGTGTTTTGTTTGAATATTTGTAGTCACGTTATGAAAGCTGGTTCAGGAGAAAATATGTGTTTTGTTTGAATGTCTTTAATCACGTTATAAAAACTGGTACTGGAGAAATATGTTTTGTTTGAATGTTTTTGGTCACGTTATGAAAACTGGTACTGGGGAAGGTACGTGTTTTGTTTGAATTTATTTGGTCACATTATGACAACTGGTACTGGAAAAATATGTGTTTTGTTTGAATGTATGTGGTCATGTTATGAAAGCTGGTACTGGGGAAGGTACGTGTTTTGTTTGAATATATTTGGTCACGTTATGACATCTTGTACTGGGAAAAAATTATGACAACAAGCTAAACAAAAGGGGTTTAAAGGAAGACGATCGACTTCATTACACCTGGTTTTACCCATATAGCTCGGTCTCAATCCACAGGGCGGTTTCATTCTGCATGACGGTCTCATTTCGCAGTGCGGCCCGCCGAAAACGTCGCAAACAGGACAAAATCCATAACCAGCGACGACCTTCAGGGGTCTCCGAGAACATTGCACTCGTGAACAGAACGTCGTAGCCCGGAATCGAACCCTCAACCTCCGGAGTGCGAGGTAGGTGGAGTAACCATTCCGCCACGGAGACTCCCAAGCTAGACTGGAAGGAGGAGTAAACAAAGCGTGAATACTGTGCACATGTTTGCTGGGAGAGGATGCTATTCGCTCTTCTTGTCCTCTTTTTTTTTGGGGGGGGGGGGGGGCGGCGCCTTATCATGCGTCTCTTGTACCAGGGCCTTTGCAGAACGACGCTTTCATTACGGCCCTCCTAAAGGTTTCTTGAGGCTTCGCCAGTTCTCCTGCCTCATGCACCCTCGTGTCTGAAGTGTCTGCAATCTCCTGTGCTCACAATCGTATCGATGGATCCCTGCCTCCTCTCCCAGAAGCCATGCCACCCAGGACCTTCCATTCCAAGCCGCTGTGATGTTTAGTATGATCAAAGTATTCCAGTATTTGAGACATGGTGCTGTATATCGGCCAGCTTTCTTCCATGTTAATGTCTGTTATAACATTAGTGTTGTCTTCTTCTCGTTACTCGTGGCTGCATCGA
This sequence comes from Cepaea nemoralis, assembly GCA_014155875.1. Lineage (NCBI taxonomy): Eukaryota > Metazoa > Mollusca > Gastropoda > Stylommatophora > Helicidae > Cepaea > Cepaea nemoralis. Next base: position 85,368 of record JACEFZ010027705.1, on the reverse strand, counting down.
AACATAATACATTTGTTCTGTACTTTTTCAGAATATACGTATTGTCGTGTGTGTAAAGAATGAATGTCGTAGTAGTTACTTGTTCTTCTTTACCACTTTAGTGTCGTCCCTGGAGTGAAGGGAATCAACACCCACATTATTTTTTAATCCAATATCTCTATCCTGGAGATATCCAGCAGACTCCGTCCACACACTCCTTCAATCTGAAGACACCTTCCTCTCACTCTTACTCACCCCTGGATCATGCCCCCTCTCATTCTTCCCCAACATAACATACTTGACAACTCTAGCTTCAACAAATAAAAACAAGAAATTTATTAAAGCAAAGAGTATATGTAGGAGAAGTGGGTGTGTGTGTATAAGGTGTAGAATGTGTGACGTGTACTCTAAAGTGTCTATAGACTCAGATCAGTGTTCAGGAGTATAGTCATTCTCATCCCTGTGCTGAAAACACACCAGCACCATGTATCCCATACAAGTAGCCTCGCCCAGGTGATGCTCCTCCGGTCACGTGAAGACTTCCTCCGTTGTCTCTTGAACCACTAGGATGCTTGGACACCCATGACAAATACTGTCCAATGAGAGTCTTCAATCTGATTCACACTATGAATTTCCTCGGTTATTTAACTCATTGTTAATCAGAAAATTCTAACCCTATTGTCACTGTTATTGGGGAAATCTCAATGGATCTAGTGTCACTGGTTGTAAAGATTCCCCATATTAACACCACAGTCTAAATGTTCTCTGTATCAGTATAACTTTGGTGTGAATGTTCCTGGTATCAATAGTGTATCTCTACAATGATCTGACTGTTCAATGATACAACTATCACTTGCTAATCATAATCTCATCAGCATGTCCTGCTCAGCAGAAGCCAGGTTCCCGCAAACCAACTTGGGTATAAGCCCAATGTAGCGGCCTCTCAGCAACTTCTGTCTTCAAATTCTGAGCCATCATCTTCTAAAATTGTGTTAGCTTCACTGTTGAAAATCAGAGCACACATACGTGGACCTGTAAATGGAACCTGTAGAATAGAGAATACTATGGTGAGGGCAACTCAGTCCTGGCCGGAATTAGGTAAGTGTAGGCCAATAACAGCACTCAGATCTATAACAGAGATCCGATCTCTGTCATACGGCCAAATAACTCAATCATATGATCTGAGACATGGCAACACCAGGAAAGAATAAAGGAACGGGTAGAAACCCAGCAGATGCCCTACTGGAAGATCCTACCATTTCACATACCTCTTCCCCCTCTCAACCATCTTTAATCTCTCTAATTATTATTCCACTACATTGTCCTCAACTCCCTGAGTAAAATGATATATCACACAAGCTAGTTGAAGCCACACAATAGGATACCAGTGCCGACGCTCCTATGATACTTTCTAGCACCGCACTAATAGAACATTCTATCACTAATCATAATACATTATATCACTGCACCTATAATACATTAGATCACCGCACAGCACTGTACTCTATTCCTAATCATACTCTTAAATTAGATATTATTAATAGCCTACCATATGCCTATTTCGGTTGCTACTCGAGAAACTATGCAATCAGACTGGATCTATGTCCGCGGATAACTATCACCACTTAGACATTATAGTCTCTCTCATGTAACACAACTCGGAATAATGCACCGATCCTAACACTTCAGAATGTTTTTTCCGACTCCCTCCACTTGTTTACCGCACTGGGTTTTATATGGGTGCTTGAGTGACGTCACCAAAAAGTCCAGACGCCAATCAGTCCAGAATCTGGCTTTGTCCTCCTGTTTCTAGACTAACCGGAGTCAATTCGCTGTCAAGTTCACTTTCATCTGGGAAATTCTTTGTCTCATACAACAAAGATCCTGGCTGTCTGTGAGCCAGAGACCTTTCCCCCATATCACAGAATCCTTCCGACCTCTGGCAGACATTCTGTCCATCACTTTCAACGGCCGTCTCCCGCCTTGCAGACAGATGACGCCAGTGCACGTCTCTCGAACAACAACCTGCCAACAAAATGTCGACCGTGTGTAGACATCGCGACGCGACTCACTTTGATCTCATTCCCTACAACATCAAAGGGTTGCTGTTTTTGCAGACTAAGGTCGGGTCTAGTCTGTCATTGATCAAACTAACAAGTTTATTCTGCGACACGTATTCAAAAAAAAATAATTAAGGTTTTCATTTGTATCCCCCTTGTATTTAAAAGTTACTTATTTGTTTCCTTGTTGTCGATTTGACACGTGTGATGGAATACCGCGTGTATGGCTCTAACTATCAGCGTATCCAAGAATACTAGATGTGCTATCTACAATGCCAGAGTCAGAAGGAATAGAGCAGTAGTTCCCAAGCTTTTCAAGCAGAGGGCCATATCTACTATTTTTGGTAGTTAAGTGGGCCACAACGATATAACATTATAAAAGTCGTGCAATATCATTTGCTTTCGACACAACCGGTCTATCATTGATATGATATTCTAATTGCGACAAATGCAAGAAAAAATGCCGCGAACAGAATCAACCACTGTTTATTGCCTTCATTGACCTCACAAAGGCAATTGATTTGGTAAGTCGTGAGGGTCTGTTCAAGGCACTAAAGAAGATTGGCTGCCTACCAACTCTTCTGTCCATTGTGGAATCATTCCACACAGGCATGAAGGGTATAATCAAGTTTGATGGTGCAACTTCTGAAGAGTTCGAAATCAAGAGTGGAGTTAAACAAGGTTGTATACTAGCTCCCAGCCTCTTTGGAATATACTTTTCACTTCTACTGAAATATGCCTTTCGTGTTCATGATGGTGGTATATACATTCAATCACGCTCAGATGGAGGCCTCTACAATGCTCAGAGATTGAAGGCCAAGACCAAAATTAAGAGGGTACTGATCAGAGAGTTGCTTTTTGCAGATGATGCTGCAGTTACGACCCACTCTGAGGAAGAATTGCAATGTCTACTATCTGCATTCTCCAATGCTTGTTCTTAATTTGGTTTAACAATTAGCAAAAAGAAGACACAGATTATGTCACAAGGTGCACATGGGGTACCATCAATCTTTATTGACGACGCCGAACTAGAGATGGTAGACCATTTTACATATCTAGGATCAGTGGTAAATAGCAAATTATCCCTAGATCAGGAAATCAACATCCGGATTGGTAAGGCAGCAACAACAATGAACAGGTTAAGAAAAAGAGTGTGGGAGAACAGGAAGCTTACTGCCAAAACAAAAGTCCTTGTCTATCAAGCCTGTGTCCTTAGTACTCTTCTTTATGGCAGTGAAACCTGGACAACTTACTCACACCAAGAGAAACATTTAAACAGCTTTCATATGCGGTTTCTGCGAAGAATTCGTGGTATTAAGTGGCAAGACAAAATCACAAATACTGAAGTATTGGAAAGATCAGGTTGTGTGTCGGTTTATTCCATGCTCAGTCTTCGTAGACTTAGATGGATAGGACATCTTAGGAGGATGGATGATGGTAGAATACCATAGGACATCTTTTTTGGTGAATTACAGATGGGTAAGAGATCTCAGGGTCGGCCTCTACTACGATACAAAGATGTATGTAAGCGGGATATGATTGATACAGGCATTGATAATGCACAGTGGGAGCAAGTCGCCGCTGAACGTGTTGCATGGAGGGCAACTATCAGAAATGGAATAAAGACAAAGGAGAAAATTATTGCAGATAAGTCACACACCGAGCGTGTGAGACGTAAGATTGTGGACATGACCACTGTGAACGGACATTTACAGCGCGAATTGGCCTTATCAGTCACATTCGCTACCGCCATAGGTAAAAGTTATTATGCCTTTTTAAAGCACAAACTATCGTCTGTCAAGAAGGCAAGGTGCCAATGACGCAATATCATTCTTAACTTTCGTCGACAAAATTCTAAAACTTTAAGGGCAGTGGGCGTCTTCATAACGTTTCGTTGCGAACTGAACAGGCATATTCGATAATATCTAAGCTTAACAACCACGAGCAGAGTAAATTATCGCACGCTGACGGGGCGCTCCGAGTATAGTTTTGAAATTATTAAAATATATTATATTAAATAACGAGGCCTCGCGTGCCACTTTCTGACAGCTGGCGGGCCACAAGTGGCCCGCGGGCCGTGGTTTGGGAACCACTGGAATGGAGCATACCACTGTTTCCTTATTTTCTCAAGTTAATTTAGATGACATCCACCTCTACCATATAGGGACCTCTAACATACAGGTCCCATAAATTCAGTTTTCATTTAGTTAGTCTATATGAGCGACTTTATGGGATGGAGCTTTACAAAAAATTGCCGGTTTAGAAAAGTTAAAAATAAAAAAACGAGTCAATGTATTCAGGAGAAAATGAAAGACACGACCATAGTAACATGATTTATGCGTTTTCGGGATGTAGACAGGACCCTTTATCGCGATTATGAATAAAGAGCACGCCGGGATTACAGGATTATTACTGTATGCCAGATTTAGCATTACATGAATTCTACGCAAGCCAAAATAAGTTTGGGCTTCAAATTAGTTTAGCATATAACAAATTGGACGCAGATGTAAAGTTCAGTCAAAGAGCACTTAGTGTAGATAGAAATGGGCGGAAGCTCAGAATTAATGAAAAACCTGACATATCCATAAATTCAATCAAACACTTTTCCCGTAAGAGTTGATCTATTAAAACATTCATGGGGCTTTACGTTTGGTATTTGTGTGTCTTAATGTGCGATCACTAGCTCTTGTTTGGGTGAAATACTTTAGTGAATGGAAGCAATAGTCTCGCACTGAAATGTATTGCCGTTGAGAGATGGTTATAAATGGCTTTACTGATTTGATTGCTGGCGAAATATGTGTGAATGAATCGCTCTCTCGCTTCTCCCGTCACACTCCGACCTCTCACTGGTTCTTTTATATACGTTTTTTTTTTAAAATGCATACATAGATGTATATTGCGCATAGTTCTTTTTGTATAAAAATGGGTTCTTTAATATTTAATGGGCTGTATATATGTCTGTCAATGTGCTTGCGTACTTGTATGTTTCTTCTTCTTCTTCTTCTTCTTCTTCTTCTTCTTCTTCTTCTTCTTCTTCTTCTTCTTCTTCTTCTTCTTCTTCTTCTTCTTCTTCTTCTTCTTCTTCTTCTTCTTCTTCTTCTTCCTATTCAAACTCTTCCACCTCCACTTCTTCTTCCCCCTCCCATGCTCCACGTCTTCCTCCTCCTCTTCTTATCATTATCATTATTATTATTATTATTATTATTATTATTATTATTATTATTATTATTATTATTATTATTATTATTATTGGAAAAAAAAGAACATCAGCAGTCAATTCGAGCTTGTTGACATCTCCATTGAGTGTGTCTTCAAATGGATCAGGTGTAGGCCAAAATATTTTTGTCTGTTCTGCACACGTTTGACACTTCGCAACAAATGCGTAGCGTCACACACCAAGTCCACAGCCACACTGACCAATTCCACAGCTACACTGACCAATTCCACATCACACTCACCAATTCCACACCCACACTCACCAAATTCCACACCCACACTCACCAATTCCACAGCCACACTCACCAGTTCCACAGCCGCACTCACCAATTCCACAGCTCACCAATTCCACAGCCACACTTACCAATTTCACAGACACATTCACCAATTCTCCAGCTACACAGGCAAATCCCACAGTCAAACTGACCAATTCCACAGCCACACTCACCAATTCCACAGCCACACTCACCAATTCCACAGCCACACTCACCAATTCCACAGCCACACTGACCAATTCCACAGCCACACTCACCAATTCCACAGCCACACTCACCAATTCCACAGCCACACTCACCAATTCCACAGCCACACTCACCAATTCCACAGCCACACTGACCAATTCCACAGCCACACTGACCAATTCCACAGCCACACTCACCAATTCCACAGCCACACTCACCAATTCCACAGCCACACTCACCAATTCCACAGCCACACTCACCAATTCCACAGCCACACTCACCAATTCCACAGCCACACTCACCAATTCCACAGCCACACTCACCAATTCCACAGCCACACTGACCAATTCCACAGCCACACTCACCAATTCCACAGCCACACTCACCAATTCCACAGCCACACTCACCAATTCCACAGCCACACTGACCAATTCCACAGCCACACTCACCAATTCCACAGCCACACTCACCAATTCCACAGCCACACTCACCAATTCCACAGCCACACTCACCAATTCCACAGCCACACTCACCAATTCCACAGGCACACTGACCAATTCCACAGCCACACTGACCAATTCCACAGCCACACTGACCAATTCCACAGCCACACTCACCAATTCCACAGCCACACTGACCAATTCCACAGCCACACTGACCAATTCCACAGTCACACTGACCAATTCCACAGCTACACTGACCAATTCCACATCACACTCACCAATTCCACACCCACACTCACCAATTCCACAGCCACACTCACCAGTTCCACAGCCGCACTCACCAATTCCACAGCTCACCAATTCCACAGCCACACTTATCAATTTCACAGACACATTCACCAATTCCACAGCCACACTGACCAATTCCAGAGCCACACTCACCAATTCCACAGCCACACTCACCAATTCCACAGCCTCAGTCACCAATTCCACAGCCACACTCACCAATTCCACAGCCTCAGTCACCAATTCCACAGCCACACTCACCAATTCCACAGCCGCACTCACCAATTCCACAGCCACACTCACCAATTCCACAGCCACACTGACCAATTCCACAGCCACACTCACCAATTCCACAGCCACACTCACCAATTCCACAGCCACACTCACCAATTCCACAGCCTCAGTCACCAATTCCACAGCCTCAGTCACCAATTCCACAGCCACACTCACCAATTCCACAGTCACACTCACCAATTCCACAGCCACACTCACCAATTCCACAGTCACACTCACCAATTCCACAGCCACACTTACCAATTCCACAACCACACTCACCAATTCCACAACCACACTCACCAATTCCACAGCCTTAGTCTCCAATTCTACAGCCACACTGACCAATTCCACAGCGTCAGTCATCAATTCCATAGCCACACTCATCAATTCCACAGCCACACTCACCACTTCCACAGCCACACTCACCAATTCCACAGCCACACTCACCAATTCCACAGACACACTTACCAGTATCTCCCATCTGTAGTTAATTAAACATGTGGAATTTCAATCTGGTGTGTCTCATGCGGAGTTTGAGGGCTGTCACCCGTTCCCTTCGGTGGGGGTTGGTCCACACGTTTCATCCTTCTGCTGGCTCGGTGGCTCCAACTTCCATATGATTACATCAATCGTTACCAAGACTAAAGAAACTCTGCCGACTAAGATGACAGGAGGCTCTACTTCTAGAAGAAGTGTGGCGCGATGCAGAGACAGCCCTAAGGAATGTGGATCCTCCACAACAGACAGAGATAAAGAATAAGAGAGGACTTCACGGTGGCTGCCAGAGATGGCAGCAGATGGGAAGGCTTGGCTGTAGCTCGTTTACAGTCAATGTTTACTTCATTGCCGGTCTCTCTGGCCAAGGAGTTAGCCACGTTGTTCGTAATCCCGTATATCGACGTGGGGAAAACAGCAGCTGCGAGAATCGGCAGCGGTTCGCGCCGCGCTTGTAACTTATAGGGGTATGTGAGCCGGTCGTTCAGAAATCAATGGCAAACTATGCCATTGCGTGAGTATCCGTTGTCCCATGTCTGGCTTATTGGTGTGCAGACTGATGGTTCCTCGCCGTACAGGCAGACACTGTCCGACTTCGGAGGAATCGGCGATCCTACTGACTTTAGCCAGGAACCCGAAGGGACCTGTTGCCCAGGACGCTCGACGAGAACGCGTCAATAGGTCTTGGCCAGTATATAACCCGGCCCTGGTGCCTTGGAAACACCTCAGCGTCCCTCAAGTTATCATATTTAGTTATTTTTCTACAGCCATATGTGTCAGAATCTTGCATTCAGCAATAACACAGGCTCGTAATCACTAACAGATGTGATACAAACACGGTCACAGAATGACTTGACGTGACACACTGCAAATACAATTCAAACACTTTATTCACACTTCTCACTCATCACAACCATTACATGCATCGCACAAGTACAATAACGATGCCATAATACAATATATATATATATATATACTATATTAATATATATATATATATATATATATATATATAATATATATATATATATATATATATTTTTTTTTTTTTCCGCGTTTCCATCCTGTTTCAGGATATTGCGGTCACATCAGCATCTTTCAGCTGTATGTTGATTCCTAGGCTAGATTACGCTCATCAGCACGCCACGACCTTTCTGAGCAAACCGGCTCCATACTCTCATAAGTCACTTTTGCGATTCGAACCAGTGCTAATTTCTCGTCGCGTCACGTGACGAGCGTATTCGGGGTTAACGGAGAAAGCTGCTAACCCCTCGGCCATGGAGCCGGCATATATATATATATATATATATATATTATATATATATATATATATATATATATATAATATATATATATTGCAATGTATACAACTCACACTCCTACATACCAGGCGCACAGTCTCCTATACTCACAGGCGTTCTATCTATTAGCGTTCATACACACAAGTCATACGAGCACCATTCAATCCGTCTGTCCTCCACAACAGTCCCAAGCCGTCTGCCCGCTAACCACTGTGAGTTCTTGCTAGTCGGGGTTGTGTCCCTGCGTGGACTTCATGTCCCACGCATGCACCGACTGACCATTCCTTCTACAGCGTGGTTAATGTCGCTCACAGGTGGACCTGGCCGTAATCGCCAGGCGTCATTGACGACGACGCGGTAGAACTGGTGTGCAATTTCTCCCAGTTTTATGTATGGATTCAGTAGAGAAACATGCTACTTATAATCAATAAGTTATAGAAGAGTTACAGAACATGCAGTAAAAGGTAAAGTAGAGGTGCTATTTACACGCCCTTGGCCATGTTGGGTATATGGTACTAGCCTCATGTTTGTAGAGACCAATCAGCACTCGAAGGGTGCACACCGGCCGTCTTCGCTTTCCAGCACATTTCCCCGTAGCCATGTAGGCTTGGTCGATCTGGGAAATTGTCAGCACACAAATTGATACCTTCTGTAGGAGATTGCAGGATGGGGAGAAGCATGATCACCTACGTTAGTCGGGAAGACACATGATGATGATGATGATGATGATGGTGGTGGTGGTGGTGGTGGTGGTGGTGGGGGGGGGGGAAGTTACACCCTTGTCGAGATGCTTTTAAAATTATATATTATTAAATTCAGTGCTTTGCACCTCGAAGATGTAATATTTTGCCTTTACAAATCCCTTTCTGGTTGGTGTAATTAAGAAACTATAACTACATGAGAGTAATCGTGGGCTCATTTCGGAGCTGCCATCCAGTGAAACACGTAATCTGCTTAGAGCGGCCCCTTCTGTCAGAGCCATTGATCTCCCGCCTTTCAGACAGCCGGATGCGGAAGTTGATGTCCAACAAGGCGGTCCCTGAGATCAATTGCTGGTGTTGGTATGGTCGATGCTGGACGCCATTGTGTCGCGCTGAGAACGAATTACACCAGTACGTCATTGACAGTCAGTGGGAACTTAATTAAGGCAGCGTTTGTTTAAAGAAATGACACCCTTTTCGAATCTGAGGGTCTTAAAGCGACAGTTTATTTATTGGTGAAATAAATTAAAGCTATGCTGGTGTGTCATTGTCTGTCACTATCTGGACTGTAATTGTGGTTCGTTTATGTGGGTGGGAGTTGAGATTTTTTTTTTTTATCTTGAGGAAACGTTTGTAGCCTGGACTGCGTTGTGTTTGTGTATTGTGTATTCAATTGGTATTTTGTCAATCTCTAGGACTGTAGTTAACTATAGTCATTCTGTTGTTGTAAACATAAAACGGCTATCGACTGACTGTGATTCTAACATGAATGTTTCAATATTTGGGCGCGCGAAGGCCCGCACATACGCACGCGCGCGCGCTCACACACACACACATGAAAATACGAGGGGAAGTCTTTAAGTAATAGGAATTTTACGAATAGTGGGAACCAGAAATTTTGTGTGCATTATTTCTCATCGTAGGCCCCCCCCCCCCTGTTCTCTCTCTCTCTCTCTCTCTCCTCTCTCTCTCTCTCTCTCTCTCTCTCTCTCTCTCTCTCTCTCTCTCTCTCTCTCTCTCTCTCTCTCTCTCTCCCCTTTAGCACCCTGCTTGGCAACACACTTGATCCACCTGTCCAAACTCTTTGAAGCTTTTTAGGAAAAACGTTATTGGCCGTGGTTTTAATTCAGTTTTGCATAACCTCCATTACATCGTTCTCGTCTGCAAACCTCTGACCCCGCACATGTTCTTTCACTGATAATGTAAGTGAACGGCCGCTGGCGCCAAGTTTAGACTGCATGCTGGATGTTTCAAGAGCTTAAATTTCAGAGCACATAGTGTATCCACTGTATGCGCAATCGTATGAGGGCGGGCGTTGTCGTGCAGCAACAGTGCTCTTTTTGACAGAAGTCCCCGTCGTTTCGATCGTATCGGGGGACTTAAGTTTGCTCACTAGCGTGTCACTGTATTGAGCACAAATCACAGTTGCGACCCTTTACTGAAAATTCACCCGTATAGGGCCCACAAGATGGTCATCATTACTTTCCTAGCAGATTTATCAGTGACGTTTTGGTATTTCAGTTTAAAATATGTACCCATTCATATACTCTACTATGACTCAAATAACTGTCTCCATCCTGTACCACAGTTCGTTTGTAAATTTCACAAGGTTTCACACCCTCTAACTTAAAACAATATTTTACAAAAACCAATACTGCCTTCTTGTTCTTCCGCGGTGCAAGTCTGTATTGGGGCCGCCATTTCGTAATGGCTATTGCGCTGGCGCCAACTGCTCGATCCTCAGGACCTCTAAATATGGTATTGTTTAAGAGCCAGTTTGTGTCGTGAAATAAGATTTTCCGTTGTCGATACTCTTCCGTGCACTTTATAATAACACTCCAGTTACTCGGTGACCTCCCCCTTGTGTATGTATGCGTGCGCGTGTGTATCTGGCTGTCTGTTTTCTGTCTGTGTGTATATATTTTTGCAATGTAACTCGGTGTGATTCTTAGTCTTCTTCTTCCCCGTTCGGACTCAGACTTCCACGATAATGCCTCGCATAAAAGCAGTAGTTATTTTCCGGTCCGCGACATTCCCGTACATTTTTTGGTAGAATTAAGTCGGCTGGTTCCATATTTGTTTAAGTTTCATTACTGTCATTTGGACAGGATTGTAGAAGGTGCATGACCGTCCTATGGCTATTGCCACATACCATTCCCACGAACGTCTCTGAGATACCTGTATTATAGGTGATATGTCAGTCTGCCATTTAAAAATACGACGTCATGTCTTGAAAATTGATGAGCAGTAAATTTTTTAAGTGGTCAGGGTAGTATCGTGTCCATGTGTCCGGTAAAACGCGTTTGTGGATATTTTTGCTGTTTCGTAAGCTGTGCTGAAATCATGTTTTAGACATTCGCCCCGTTTTGCAAGACAGTCTAATTCTACTGTGTCCATTATGCTGTTGTATGGCGCTTTGGTCTGAAGCATTGAATATAACACTTTTCAACACTTTTGGCTGCGTTCACGGGACAGAATCATGTCTATTGTTTATATCACTGGATTTAGTTTTATTATTTTCGATATTGGCAGGGCGCTTGTTATTGATATTTAGTCGCATTTTCTTTACAGGGCGTCGCAGTTTACTCCATCACTTTATGGCTGTTAATGATTTCTTGGCAAGTTTACGTTCAGTAGTTTGTAACTGCTTTCTGAACGACGGTGGTCGATACCCTTGTATGAAAACCAGCGACAGTATTTCGAACGTTGTATGCGTGATTTCCAATTATTATTGATAGCACATCAGTTAAGAATTACTGTTTGTCTCTTAGAATTTTGTTCTGTTCTGATTAAGTGCGTCTTCTGCCTGCTTTTAAGCTTCTGTATCAGCGGTGACGATATTACGAAATGTCCCCGTGGCAATTGATGCATTATTTAATTTAATATGAACGCAAGTCCCAGAAGTTTCAATTCCTTTATGGCCGACTGATCAGCGTTGGCATGTGTCAAATATATTTCAGGAGAAATATTGGTGACTAGATTTTGTGTTGATCAGATTCCCTTTTTCAGATTCCCAGATAAGTATTCTTATTCCTGTTGTTGTTGTTTTTAGTCTGTGTGTTTTTATTTATTTTTCTTATTTTAAAATGTTTTTGTCCTTTGCAGGAAATTGCTATCAACCTCAATGTTGATTTTCTAGGGCACTTTACGTTTAGTAGTTTGCCAATACTTTCTGAACGAGAAGTGAGCGTGGTGTCCAACTGACCGGTGTAGGGAGTGCACCCCTTACTCCGTTTCTTTACGTGAGGAAAATCGAGTGCTGATCAGTCTGTAAAGATATGGGCCTCTCACCATATATCCTGAAAGCGTATTAAAGGGTACTTTACGTTGCTTTTCTTATAATTGGGCGTGAGAGCCGGGTAAATTACGCCCCTTCCTTAGTTTATTATTAAGTGTGATACTCTCCCCTAGAAAGTGGAACCTGGAAGACAAAAATACGAACAGTAAATCATTTCGCCAGTTGAGGGATAGATAATTACTAGCTGATATTTGCAAGACTCATCGGTTGCTTCGCTTTGAGGGATGCAGCTGCACCTCAGAAGTCGGAGTGGGTTTGCCAGATGACGAGAGACACTGGTAATAGGTAGAGCTAATATACACGCAAATATGTCCATCACTACTGTAAATAGTGTGTATGGCCTACGCTTGAGTTCAAAGCGAATGAGAGCAAATTTTAAAAAAAAACTCTGTTCGTAACTACCCTCTTTATTTCCCATTTTACTTGCTGCTATCTGGTTCCAATAAATACTCTTTATTATTCTTAAATCTTAATGGAATTAGGAAATCACTCTATTTAATATATATAGATACCACTTGCCATGGAGCGAGGAATTGCAACCTAAAGACAAAGTGTTATGGCAGGGCAAACCAGGCCCTAAGCCTTGGTTGGCGGCTGGTCTAGGATCGAAGCTCCGACAGGCGGACAGTTAGAGCATTGCTTTGCTGATCCGGCAGCTTCTGCAGCTTGTCTTGTTCCAGATGTATTGGTGATACCCTTCCTCTGGAGTGAACTAGGCAGGCCGAGAGAGGGATCATGCTGCATGGGCAACACATGATCTCTATATTTTAGCCCAGGCTTTGTGCTATGGAGAGGCAATATCTCCATCCCTTACAAACTATCGTCTGTCAAGACGGCAAGGTGCCAATGAGTGATGAAATGGAATTATATATATATATATAGAACTGCTAGCAGTCTGAATCTACTATACCGTCTTCTCATGTCGGGTTTCCCCCTACAACCAAAAGCCTCACCAATCACACGAAATATCTTTGGAGACGAGAATCGATCAACCCTTTCTCCGAGACTTCACAAGACAGACACGTGTGGGCTAGAGAATCAAATGGCTAACACATTGTGACAATAATCGCATGAGAAAGAAGCATAAATGTTGCCTGTCCTTTGCTAGCCCGTACACATACGATCAAATATATTCCGTCAAAAGGGTGTAAGTAAATCAAGCTAGGGTGATGGGGCAGGGCAGACTGCCCTTGGGGAAAGCCATTTTAAATTAATTGTTGGTATTTGAGTTACTCCGTTTGAGTCTGTCGTCTGTCTGTCTATCTGTACACAAATGGTAAAAGATATTCCAACAAAAGAATTTAAGTAAATTAGCCGGGTCAGGGGCAGACAGCTTATTGGAAATACAATTATAATTTGTTGTTGGCATTTGAGTTGCTTCTTTTAAATGCAGTCATTTCTCGGTTTTCGTTGATAATCCGCCCGAAAACAATTGGCGAAATCCGAAACCGACGAAAACCGAAGCAATTATTTCCATATGAATCTAATGTAAATCCAATTAATTCGTTCTAGACACTCCAAAATACATACCAAAAAACCACATTTTATAAAGAATAAATATAGTGTTTAATACTATCTTTCGGCCCCAAACTTGTCCGAACTCGCACCTCCGCTGTGCGTAGTAACACTGTGTATGCCAGTGCGCTCTTGAATTTTTCAAACCATTCTCTGCTAGCCTTGAAATCACTAAGTATACTAGCACTCGTCCCAGGAATTTTCTTAACGCGATAGGCATGCAAGAGTCTGGCCTTTTCATATACTATTGCCTCCTAAACAGAATCGCCATCTAACTGTTTTTATTTATCCAAATTAATATTAATTATTCGACATCTTCAGTTGTTTTCGATCTTTGTTTCGTTAGCACATTCACGCCTTTCGCTACATTAGCCACCTTTATTGGTTTCTTTTTCGCCACAATGGAACTTACCGTGGATGGTGATTTCCTGTACATGCGGCCGATTTCAGTAATCTTAATGCCGCTCTCGTATTTTAGTATTAGCAAGTGATGCTCACACAGCGGGAAATAACGCCAAAATGACAGAAGCGCGCGTGGGTCCCTTTGTTTTAGCAAAATTAGCAGCGAGATCACGTGGGCACGGAGATGAAATGCGAGTCTGCCAACGAAAACCGAGACAAATTTTTCGCTGAAAAAAAAAAATATCGACAATACCGAAGGCAACGAAAACCAAGGTTTGATTGTATATGTCTGTCTGTACATCAGCGATACAAGATATTGTGACAAAAGAGTTTAAGTAAATTAAGCAGAAGCCTGATTGCTTATGGGAAATGTTGGTATTTGAGTTCATCCGTTTATATATCCTACGGTCGGTCTGTCTGTATTAACTGTCTATATATGTGTCAATCTAGCTATATGTCTATCAGCTTGTCTGTGTGTCTGTCTATGTTTGCCTACCTTTCGTTCCTACTCTTTTGACCAGGCTGCAGTGATCCAACCTGTGCCCAGGACCATTAGCTGAACCTGGGTAAAGCAGTCAAGCTATTTGTTGCTATCTGCATTACTCTCTATTGATGCGTCTCGGGTCTGCATACGTGCTCATGCTCATATGCAAATACATATACGTAAATACATATGTATGTGCATACGCACTGACAGAATCATATAGATAGAAACATATATAGACGGACATACAGAAAAGCATTTTGGTAGATATACGGACAAGCTGATAGACAGGCTGATAGACCGATATTGTAACAGACAAGCTTATAGACTGACAGACTGATAGACAGAAAGACAAGCATTTAGGCAGAAATAGAAGCATCTTAACAGAAAGCCATGATATTAGACAGATAAGCATTTAGAGAGAAAGGCAATCATTTAGACAGAAAGACAACTATTTAGACAGAAAGACACGCATTTAGCCAGAAAGACAAGCTCATATATAGACAGACAGGTTGAAGGACAGAAAGACAGGCTAATGGACAGAAGGACAGGCTAATGGACAGGAGGACAGGCTAATGGACAGACAGGCTTTTACACTGATAGAAAAGACAGACTTATAGACAAAAAAGGCAGGCGGATAGACAGGAAGACAAGTTAATGGACAGAAAGACAAGACAGATGGACACAAACAAGGGCTAATAGACAGAGCTACAGACTGATAGACAGCAGAAACCTTGTATACAGTTAACCAACGCCATGTCTGCCGTTCAGCCAGCTCCCCCAGAATCTAGCGTTGTGTTGGCCTTATATTTATCTACATCGTGCAGCTAATGACGTGCCTGCCGCTCAACAAGCGGTTTCAGTGGCCAATTTATCAACACTTAGTGGCCTGGCCAAAGTGCTTGACTGATTCTCTGAGCTCAATGAGGTAGTCGGTTGCAGAACAGTTGATTTCCGCTCTGGACGTTTATAACTTGCAACTTTAAAAGGGGAATTACTGAGCAAGTCTTACTTCCGGCTTCTGATCCCTGGCGGACATGTTTTGAAATTATCACGTCCGGTCTGGTCTGTGTGAATATGTTGTTGTTGTTGTTGTTGTTATTTTATATGAAAGGGCTGTAAAACACTTTAATCGCCTTTTCTCAATCTCTGAAACCTACCCCGGGATCGTGAGTCGCATAACCCTGGGCTATCCCGTGCACACGTAAGGGAATCTTACCTTGGAAGATGGTTAGAAGAAGGAAGACTGAATATAAATAAATATTATTGCTTGTCCGTTGTTGACAGTGGGGGAGGACGGGGGGAGAGGAGAAACAGATTGTCACCTGGTTGTTTGTGACTGCTTCGGAGGAAGGCGTATATTACGTGGCCTACAAGATCCCGTATATCAAAGGACACACTGGGCAACGCATATTTGCGAGGAAACCCTGGACCACACATATATGTGAGGAAACAATGGGTCACAATATATGTGAGGAAACAATGGGTCACAATATATGTGAGGAAACAGTGAACCACACATGCATGTAAGGAAACAATGGACCACATACACATCTGTGTATGTTTAACCCTGTTTGT
Source organism: Cepaea nemoralis (assembly GCA_014155875.1). Classification (NCBI taxonomy): domain Eukaryota; kingdom Metazoa; phylum Mollusca; class Gastropoda; order Stylommatophora; family Helicidae; genus Cepaea; species Cepaea nemoralis. The sequence goes on along the minus strand of JACEFZ010027705.1, from coordinate 68,874 downwards.
CAGAATATATGTGTCTCTGTTTGCTATATCTCTCTTTTCGCAGGAGTCGCTCATACTTAACAGTTGTCGTCTCATATTGTCATATCCTGCTGCAGCCGTTATTATTCCTTGGCTGTAGTCAAGAGACCAGGAGCATTTGAACGCGAAGAATTTTGTAGTCAACCTTATAAGCCATGCCGTTCAACATAATCATAGTAAGAAGAACAAGAAGGGAAATAAAGGTGAAACTTACTGAAAAACAATATGGATTTTATGAAAGAAAGGAAGCAAATAATGTAAAATGTGCTTTATGGACACTAATAAACATCAACTGAACCATACTCGATCTATCTTGTGCTTTATAGATTACACTAGATCGTTTGATCATGTGAAACATGATGAAATTATCAAGATGTTGGTGGGTGGTGAAATTGAGAGAAAAGGTCTATGCGTAATCAAATAAAAACTGAATACAAAATAGCAGTAATTAAAAGAGAAAATAAAGTGGCAATATGCAGATAAAAGATAGATCAGTAATGTGAGCTTACGTTACAATATAAAAATCTGCGTGAACACAGCGTTTGTAGCTGAAAGCGCAGATTACATGTAACAGCTGTCGTACATTATAGCCATAGTGAGTGCAAAAAACGACCTGCCTTGAATATCTTAGAAACACAAACAATGATTATATCAAAGAAAAAGATAACATCAACATGTGATATACAACAGAAGGAAGCACGCTCCATTAGGTGTATACATTCAAAAGGAGGTCAGCATGGCCGAATGGAAGTTTTTCAATTTCCGGTGTGCTGGTGCCGAGGTAGCGGGTTCAGCTCCTACACCGATCAGTTGGACTAAAATGTTGACTTCTCGTCCTTGACTTAGGGACGTAAATTACAAATATCACAGAAGTCGGAGATGGTTCGCCTGAAATACGTGTAATTGACGTCCCCCAAGTCAAGGACGATAAGTCAACATATGTAGTCCAACTGACCGGTGAAGTGGTTGAACCCGCTACCACGGCATCAGTACACCGGAATGTTCAGAGCGAACGTTCTTATCCATTGTGTCATGATGACCTCTACACTGGCTGTATTTTTCTTATAGTTGTAAAAACTGTTCTACTTTCATTAACCTCCTGCACGCAATCGCTATTTGTTACTCTAGCAGTGCAATGTACTCGCAACATTCGTGCCAGGAACCACATCTCTCTGCTGCCTCCGAGCAATTCCTAATGTGTTCGATCCATTCCATGATAGGTGGTCAATGGTTAGATCCGCACCAGGGCGGATTCGAATTTGTAGCATTGACCGGGGCTTGCAAGACAGGTCCAGTCTAGAATATCCGTTATTTATAGATTTGACACTTATGGGGTTATTTTATACGTTATGCGGGCCCTGTAATATATTTATTATATAATACGGTTATCTTATACAGGTGTCTATGTAATACGATCATTACAATCGTCTCTTTAATATAGCGATTTTATTCATTTGTCTCTTGAATGTGATCATGTTATGCAATCGTATTTTGAACGCGATCTTTTTATACAGTCGTTTCTTTAATCTACACTTGAAGCCTATAATCGGGCACTCTCAATCAGATTGCTACTGGTACTTTTGGGGTTGGAACTCTTCGCTGGCTTCTGAGAATGGGGGACGGAGCGCTTATGGGAATGCCCCGAATGCTGTGATGTCGGTTCCTAAATCAATCAATCAATCAGTCAATCTCTTAAATGCGACAATCGTATAAAATCGTTTCTTTAATGCGATGATCTTTAATAATCGCTTCGATAAAGCGACGATCTTATACAATCGTTTCTTTAATGCAGTCATTGAATACGATCGACTCTGTTGCGACCATTTGATACACTTGTATCAGCGGGGGAGACCCTGCCAATCTGTCTACCTCCTGGCTTCGGAAGTCAATAGCATGTCCTGGGAAAAGATCCAACGGATCAACAAGTGCAGTCTTTTCAGGACGTCTCATTCTCTACCTGTCCTTTGAATTGGGTGATAGTACGTCTGTTGAAGCTATAGCCTACGATGGGTGACTTTGTGATATTCTGGTGTGATAATTTGGTTGCGTCTAACGCTTGCCGCGTGGTATAGTAGTTACACACCCGTGTCACACGCCAGTGATTTGAGGTTTTATCCCGGGTCCAGTCAAGGATGATGATCTCAAAGGAGAGCGTATCGGGTACATGGTGCTAAATCCATATTTGTAAAGTGCAATCGGCACTTCTGTGGGCGATTTCGTCAGGATCAGACTGGTCGCTTTTGTCTCTCTGGACATTTCCTGTTACCAATTTTAGGCTGGGTCAACCCCTGAGCTCAGGTCAGTTTTACAAACCCACTCCTGTGTAGATTCAAACCCATGGCAATTTGTCCGGCAGGGGAGGCCGTCATGGGTTCCAGTCGGCATAGATGCGAGGTTTGTAAAACTGACCTTGGTTCCCGAGTCGACCCAGGGTAAAATGAGTACCTGGAAATGTCTTAGCAATGCTGGGGTTATATTTCATTTGTTTTCAGCTCTGACGACGAGGTCGTAATTATCCATCTTGAAGTAGCCGTTGACCGCCACACAATTGTAGCTTGTAATTCTACTTAGATAGAAATTTAATGTAGAATTAAAGTGTAAGAAGACAGAGATTATTGTCGTCTCTAAGAATAAAAAAATGCCACAGTGTAATATAAGGATAAATGGGAATATTCTTACACGAGTGAAACGGCACAACTATCTCGGAATTGTCATAACGTCTGAGGGTAGGTGCCTTGAAGAGATTAGAACAAGAATCGCTATGGCAAAGGTAGCCTTTCGCAGAATGGAAAACATACTGACTAATAAAATTGTGTCAATTGCAACGTGAAAAAAAGAGTGTTCAAGTGCTAAATAGAACCTGTACTTTTGTATGGATGTGAAACGTAGACGATGAGTAGACAACCTGAAAAGCATTTAATGGAAGTATGGTTACTGAGGAAAATTAAGAGAATACCATGGACAGACAGAAAAAACCAATGAGCAAGTTCTACAAGAGGCAAATGAAAACCGCAAACTGATTAGAGAAATTAGACGTAGACAGTCAAACTTTTGGGGCACGTTATAAGAAGAAATAAACCGGAGAACGTGGCGACAACTAGCAAGACTGAAGGGGAAAGAACAAGGGGAAGGCAGAGAAGTAAATACCTAGATTCTTTGACCACACGGCATGGTCAAGACAGGAACACTGAGCTGATCCACGACTCTATTCATCGTGTAAGATGGTGAAACATGACCGCCCACGCTTACCGGCATGGCACATGATGAATTATTCCACCTCTACCCATTCATCATCTTATCTTTTCTTCTGTGCCTGTCTTCCCTGGCTGTCCGCGCACCCACAGACAACATCTAACGTGCTTAGCTAGAATAAATGTAACAGCATCTACCGGGACGTTTTTTGGAAATAATTTACTGCCCGATTCACACCAGAGCAGGCCGTCTAACTGCCATAAACACTGGTATTTGGTTTAGATCGTGTTCAATTGATCGCTGCAGAGTCTTATATACGACCGTGTTTGTGTCCTTTCACGCCAGTGGGCTGGAGGTGTCGCTCTGAATTAGTGTTCTTTACGCAGGTCTCAACAGAGGTTAACTAAAGTTGGATACCCCGGACGCTAGGCCTATTAAATACGTTGCGAGCAACGGTTTAGCATCATGAAACAAAAGGTACCGTTCGAACAAAGTTGGTTTCAAAATACAACAGAGATCAGCATGGCCGAATTGATAAGATCGCTCGTTCTTAAGCACCCGGTGTACTGAAGCTGAGGTAGGGAGTTCAATCCCTACATCGGTCAGCTGGACTGAAACGTTATTTCTCGTCCTTGACTTGGGGACGTAAATTACAAGTACCTCTGAAGTCTGAGTGGGTTCGCCTGCTGACGAGGGACACTAGTGATAGGGAAAGCCAATCCACACGCAAAAATCCAGTACTACTAGACGTAGCGTGTAGTGTCTACGCTTGAGTTCAATAGCGAGCGCCAAAAAAAAAAAAACAACACACACACACACAACACACACCAAATTGGTAAACTCTTGACGATCTGAAACACATCAATATGAACGATGCCTGAAAATTAAAACTGATTCTAGTATTTGGAGTCACTGACACGAAGGAATGCGCTTGAACGAGGAAGAGGATTAGTGTCCGGGGCTGATGTCGCAACTTTAACAAGAATTCATTTTCACCTCCGCGGATGTTTAGATGTTTTCAATGCCTGATTGTTGTTTTTATTGTTCGTTCTATTTGATTTCAGATTATGGGCAATCCTTTTAGCTTCCTCCGTGACATGGGGCATACAGGGACGGCTTGACCCTTGTCCAATAATTTCATTCTGAATTAATATTTTTGGGGCGGGGAAGAGGTGTCATAAAATTGATTCTGTTCATTCATTCTCCATTAAAATGTTACTTGGATATCTGCTACAGTGCGTTGCAATCAACTCCAGCATTTATTGGCGGCTTGTGAGGGTCTTTTTTTTTTTTTTTTGGGTAAAATTTAATATTATTGCAGGGCGTTACGATAAACCACAGGTTGATTTTCTAGACAATTTTACGTGAAGTAGTTTGCCATTGCATTCCGAACAAGAAATCAGCGCCAAGGCCCAAGCTAAAGCCGATGTAGGCGTTGAACCTGCTTTCTGAGCGGCCGACGCCTCATACAATGAAATTCAACGCAAAGCGACATGCTTCCATGTCGCCCGCGGCAAATTTCGAACCTCGACCTGGGATGTCGGGGGATTATGAAACTGTCCTCTGGGGCACGGTTCCATCCATTCAGGCCTACAAAATATGATTGTCTTAACAGTTCACAGATAGCAGGCCTCTACTTCGGAGCATTTTCGCGCGTTGTTTAACACACGAAATGGTCGCATGTTGAAAGTCGTTGAAGCAATCGCCATTAATCGACAGAAGCCAGTCTTGTTCAAACAGAAAGACATGATAGTCAGTTTAAAATTACCCTGGGAGGCAGTTGAAATTACTGTGTGAATATGTGTAAATTTCAGCTTGGAAGATGTATCTATAGTCTGTTTACTTTTGTCTGCCCCAGTATAAAATTCCATATCTCAGCACACACACAGCAGATTTCAAGGTTTGTTTATATGCAGTATATAATTTGCGGGTCAGAGATGAAGTACCCATTATTAAATGTATTACATCTTCACACGGAAACATTATCGTTGAATAGTTAATTTTCTCGTGGGACATGGGATTGGCCTTATGACAAGAGCCTCGCGTAGTGGAGCGGGGCATTACTGTAAAACACGTTTGTTAGCGAGAAATCACTAGTTTTTCACCAAAACATCAAAGAAATGTCGCCGCTTTCCATGATTTAAGTTGCTTTTGGACCTATCAAAGACATATTCCTTGGGTGGGGGTAAATATAAGACGGCAGGAAAAATTTCATAACGATGCAACAGTTTTTAAAATAATTGATCGTGAATGAAGGCATTCATTTCTGGACAGACTATAATCACGTTAATGTTTGTGTGATTTCTGCAGTATGTACCTGACGAGATGAAGCGAAATATGCCAGGCAATAAATCATGCAATCTATTGTTTGTGTCTTCGTTATTCGCATATCTCTCTCTCTCTCTCTCTCTCTCTCTCTCTCTCTCTCTCTCTCTCTCTCTCTCTCTCTCTCTCTCTCTCTCTCTCTCTCTCTCTCTCTCTCTCTCTCTCAATAGAAGGGCAGAATGTTGGACGGGCCTGCGTGCCCAATTCTTAAACCTTTGAAAATATTTGTTCGTTCGTTCGTTCTCTCTCTCTCTCTCTCTCTCTCTCTCTCTCTCTCTCTCTCTCTCTCTCTCTCTCTCTCTCTCTCTCTCACTTCCCCGTCTCTCCCTTCCCCCGGCCCCTCTTGCCTCGTGTTTCCTTGCACAAGGTTATTTACTTATTCCAGCCCTTCCGTTGACGTACTCCCATAAACTATAGTTGACATTTGCTCACGGTGGTGATGAGTGGTCTTGCAACACCTGCAGTTAATAGTCCTGCTTTGTTTGCTTCAGGTCCTCGCTATTCTTCACATTATTCTCAGAAACCACCTACATATTTTAGAAACATGCTTTATTTTATTTATTTATTGATCATACAATTATGGCACAAACAATAGATTGCACGATTTATAGCATTGCATATTTCGCTGCATCTCGTCAGGTACATACTGCACAACATAAACTAAAGGAATTAGATAAATCCTTTAAGCTGAAATATGTAACACACATATTCATACGATCATTTGAATTGTCTACCAATTTTTATCGGACTGTCGTGGTTTTTTTGTTTTTGTTTGCACAAAGTCGGTTTCTGTAAATAAATGGTAATTGCCTCTGTCAGCTTTAACATGCGACTATTTTGTGTGTTAAACAACACACGAAGCGCATTGCCCCTATCAATGATGCGAGTGCCAGGACCCTTTTTACACGCTTAATGTGCATTGGATATATGGCGCTCAGCCGATATTTTTCGGGCGAACTAGGTTCGACGCCTGGGCTGGTCGCTTGCCAAGGTGAAGGAAAGATTGGCCACTGATGTCTCCTTGCTCTCGGGCCTACATGTGATGGCACTACCACAATACAGGCCCACCGCAGGCAACTTCTTCGTGTCAAAATATATATTTTGTTGTAAATAGACATCCGTATCAGTGGGCGATGTGATCAAGGGAACACCGACAGCCTTTGCTTCCCACGACATTTCCAGGTACCAGTATTAGGCTGGGCCGACCTTTGAGCATAGGTCATCATCATCATCAAGTACCGTGCCGACTGGCGTAGGCGTTCATGGCGGCTCTCCACAGATCTCTGTCTTTGGTTTTCTGGATCAACTCTGCCTTTGATATTCCTCGATGCCACCGTCGCAATCCATCCAGCATAGGTACATTTTCAAAATGCTAGTCTGCGGTTGAAGTTGTTCTCTGAGTTTATTGTTCAAAGTTCCTTACTAGCCAGTAGCTTTTCTTACACCTCACCGTTCCCCCCACCACATTAACCCGATGAGATAAGATGAGATGAGTCTGTAACAACCTTACTGTATAAGACACGACACCTTTCACTTACTCCATCGACATGATGACCTCTCACTTACTCTATCGGCATGACTACCTCTCACCTTGTCTATAGACATGACCACCTTCCACTTTCTCTATCGACATGTCTACATCTCACTTACTCTATCGACATGACTAACTCTCACTTACTCTTTCTTCTTCTTCTTCTTCTTCTTCTTCTTCTTCTTCTTCTTCTTCTTCTTCTTCTTCTTCTTCTTCTTCTTCTTCTTCTTCTTCTTCTTTCGTTCGCTACTAACTCTATGACTACCTCTTCCTTACTCTATCGACATGACTACCTCTTCCTTACTCTATCGACATAACTACCTCTTACTTACTCTATCGACATAACTACCTCTGCCCTACTCTATCAACATGACCACCTCTGCCCTACTTTATCGACATCACTACCTCTGTCTTACTCTATCAACATGATTATCCCTGATTTACTCTATCGACATCACTACCTCTGACTTACTCTATTGACATGACTACCTCCGCCTTACTCTATCGACATCACTACCTCCGCCTTACTCTTATCGACATCACTACCTCCGCCTTACTCTATCGACATCACTACCTCCGCCTTACTCTATCGACATCACTACCTCCGCCTTACTCTATCGACATCACTACCTCCGCCTTACTCTATCGACGTGACTACCTCCGTCTTACTCTATCGACATGACTACCTCTGTCTTACTCTATTGACATCACTACCTCTGACTGACTATATCGACATCACTACCTCCGCCTTACTCTATCGACATCACTACCTCCGCCTTACTCTATCGACATCACTACCTCCGCCTTACTCTATCGACATCACTACCTCTGCCTTACTCTATCGACATCACTACCTCCGCCTTACTCTATCGACATCACTATCTCCGCCTTACTCTTTCGCCATCACTACCTCCGCCTTACTCTATCGACATGACTACCTCCGCCTTACTCTATCGACATCACTACCTCTGCCTTACTCTATCGACATCACTACCTCTGACTTACTCTATCGACATCACTACCTCCGCCTTACTCTATCGACATCACTACCTCCGCCTTACTCTATCGACATCACTACCTCCGCCTTACTCTATCGACATCACTACCTTCGCCTTACTCTATTGACATCACTACCTCCGCCTTACTCTATGGACATCACTACCTCCGCATTACTCTATTGACATCACTACCTCCACCTTACTCTATTAAACTCAGTTAAACACTGCCTCAGTGAGTCATTTGTTATTGATTATTTTTCATGCATTTTAATGTTCTTTTGTTGTCAAAAGTTGCTTCATAAGTGATGTTGAATGAAAGAATGTATGAGAGGAAATAGAGAAGAAGGGCAGAATGTCAGACGGGCCTGCGTGCCCAATTCTTAACCCTTTGAAAATAAAGACTTATTATTGTTATTATTATTATTATTATCTATCGACATCACTACCTCCACCTTACTCTATCGACATCACTACCTCCGCCTTACTCTATCGACATCACTACCTCCGCCTTACTCTATCGACATCACTACCTCCGCCTTACTCTATCGACATCACTACCTCCACCTTACTCTATCGACATCACTACCTCTGCCTTACTCTATCGACATCACTACCTCTGCCTTACTCTATCGACATCACTACCTCTGCCTTACTCTATCGACATCACTACCTCTGCCTTACTCTATTGACATCACTACCTCCGCCTTACTCTATCGACATCACTACCTCCGCCTTACTCTATCGACATCACTACCTCCGCCTTACTCTATCGACATCACTACCTTCGCCTTACTCTATTGACATCACTACCTCCGCCTTACTCTATGGACATCACTACCTCCGCATTACTCTATTGACATCACTACCTCCACCTTACTCTATTAAACTCAGTTAAACACTGCCTCAGTGAGTCATTTGTTATTGATTATTTTTCATGCGTTTTAATGTTCTTTTGTTGTCAAAAGTTGCTTCATAAGTGATGTTGAATGAAAGAATGTATGAGAGGAAATAGAGAAGAAGGGCAGAATGTCAGACGGGCCTGCGTGCCCAATTCTTAACCCTTTGAAAATAAAGACTTATTATTGTTATTATTATTATTATTATCTATCGACATCACTACCTCCACCTTACTCTATCGACATCACTACCTCCGCCTTACTCTATTGACATCACTACCTCCGCCTTACTCTATCGACATCACTACCTCCGCCTTACTCTATCGACATCACTACCTCCGCCTTACTCTATCGACATCACTACCTCTGCCTTACTCTATCGACATCACTACCTCTGCCTTACTCTATCGACATCACTACCTCTGCCTTACTCTATCGACATCACTACCTCTGCCTTACTCTATTGACATCACTACCTCCACCTTACTCTATCGACATCACTACCTCTGCCTTACTCTATCGACATCACTACCTCTGCCTTACTCTATCGACATCACTACCTCTGCCTTACTCTATCGACATCACTACCTCCACCTTACTCTATCGACATCACTACCTCTGCCTTACTCTATCGACATCACTACCATCTGCATTACTCTATCGACATCAACTACCTCTGCCTTACTCTATCGACATCACTACCTCTGCCTTACTCTATCGACATCACTACCTCCGCCTTACTCTATCGACATCACTACCTCCGCCTTACTCTATCGACATCACTACCTCCACCTTACTCTATCGACATCACTACCTCTGCCTTACTCTATTGACATCACTACCTCCGCCTTACTCTATTGACATCACTACCTCCGCCTTACTCTATCGACATCACTACCTCCACCTTACTCTATCGACATCACTACCTCTGCCTTACTCTATCGACATCACTACCTCTGCCTTACTCTATCGACATCACTACCTCTGCCTTACTCTATCGACATCACTACCTCTGCCTTACTCTATCGACATCACTACCTTCGCCTTACTCTATCGACATCACTACCTCTGACTTACTCTATCGACATCACTACCTCTGACTTACTCAATCGACATCACTACCTCTGACTTACTCTATCGACATGACTACCTCTGATTTACTCTATCGACATGATTACCTCTGCCTTACTCTATTGACATCACTACCTCTGACTTACTCTATCGACATGACTACCTCTGATTTACTCTATCGACATGATTACCTCTGACTTACTCTATCGACATCACTACCTCTGACTTACTCAATCGACATCACTACCTCTGACTTACTCTATCGACATCACTACCTCTGATTTACTCTATCGACATGACTACCTCCGCCTTACTCTATCGAAATGATTACCTCTGCCTTACTCTATTGACATCACTACCTCTGACTTACTCTATCGACATCACTATCTGTGATTTACTCTATCGACATCACTACCTCTGATTTACTTTATCGACATCACTACCTCCGCCTTACTCTATCGACATCACTACCTCCGCCTTACTCTATCGACATGATTACCTCTGCCTTACTCTATTGACATGATTACCTCCGCCTTACTCTATCGACATCACTACCTCCGCCTTACTCTATCGACATGACTACCTCCGCCTTACTCTATCGACATGATTACCTCTGCCTTACTCTATTGACATCACTACCTCTGACTTACTCTATCGACATCACTATCTCTGACTTACTCTATCGACATCACTGCCTCTGACTTACTCTATCGACATGATTACCCCTGATTTACTCTATCAACATCACTGCCTCTGACTTACTCTATCGACATCACTATCTCTGACTTACTCTATCGACATGATTACCCCTGATTTACTCTATCAACATCACTGCCTCTGACTTACTCTATCGACATCACTACCCCTGACTTACTCTATCGACATCACTACCTCTGCCTTACTCTATCGAACATCACTACCTCTGCCTTACTCTATCGACATCACTACCTATGACTTACTCTATCGACATCACTACGTCTGTCTTACTCTATCCACATCACTACCTCTGACTTACTCTATCGACATCACTACCTCTGCCTTACTCTATCAACATGACTACCACTCACTTACTCTATCAACATGGCTACTTCTCACTTTCCCTATCGACATGACGACCTCTCGCCTGTACCTCAACATACGTTTTCGTTGATTGAAAGAAACTGCTGATTTGTGTCCTGAAACTACAGACATGGAGGTTCTTCACCGATAACTCCTCCACCTCTTAGCTTTTATTGGAGTTGATCGTCGCCCTTGTTGATTCCCTTGTTGGCCGAATGCAAGAACCAGTGGCGCACCGACCAGATCGCATCTTGTCGCATTAAGCCCCTTGTCTGCATTCACTC
>JACEFZ010027705.1:30000-55000 GCA_014155875.1 Cepaea nemoralis | reverse complement strand
CTGTACAATTACAGAATGACATTATCCAGTGCCATCCATCGGGCGATGGAACGTCAACTATTTCTCCCTACGGCGCTTTGTGGCTAAAGTGGAAGATGATGATGATGATCATTACCTATTTAGTTAGCCTTGTTTTATTCACTAATGTAATCTAACCTTATATTCACTAATGTAACCTAGCCTTATATTCACTAATGTAATCTAGCCTTATATTCACTAATGTAATCTAGCCTTATATTCACTAATGTAATCTAGCCTTATATTCACTAATGTAATCTAGCCTTATATTCACTAATGTAATCTAGCCTTATATTCACTAATGTAATCTAGCCTTATATTCACTAATGTAATCTAGCCTTATATTCACTAATGTAATCTAGCCTTATATTCGCTAATGTAATCTAGCCTTATATTCACTAATGTAATCTAGCCTTATACTCACTAATGTAATCTAGCCTTATATTCACTAATGTTATCTAGCCTTATATTCACTAATGTGAGTGGCACCTTGCAGTCTTGACAGACCAAAGTATCGATTCCGAGTCGTGTTCCTCGGTTCACGAGTGAATTTTTTTCGGATACTCCTGGGGGTCGTCGCTGGAGCTACGGAGTTTGTGCTTTATGCGACGCTTTCGACAGCCCGCGCTGTGGAAAGAGACTGAGCCATATGGGATAAAACTCGGTGCAATGAAGTCGACCCTGTCGACATTTAAGGGACTTTTTTATTCACTAATGTAATCTAGCCTTATATTCACTATTGTAATTTAGTCTTATATTCACTAATGTAATTTAGCCCTATATTCACTAATTCAATTTAGCCTTATTGTATTCATTACTGTAATTTGGTTTTATTGTATTCATTAATGCAATTTAGCCTTATTGTATTCACTAATGTAATTTAGCCTTGTATTCACTAAGGAAATTTAGCCTTAAATTATATGAGTTAGTATGGTAAAGCTAGCTCACACGAATGAATATGGTACGACTAGATTACCATAACAGGGACGATAAAGCCAGGCCACAGAAATGAATAGGGTAAAGCTAAATGACATGAATGTGTCTAGTATTGCTAGACCCAGCAAAGACGACCCGTAGATTGTGTGAGCAGATAAGATTTATACACGAATAACAACACTGACTCACATTCAGGACGTTACTTCATGTGCTCAGGGATTACAATCCATCCCCGTTGACCCAGAATAATGATGCTATATTCTCTGTTGCAGTCAAGTATGTGCCGAGATTGCTGTCGAGGGCATACAGACGAGGTGAAGTGGAGTGATAGTGTATGCGCATACTAAATGCCAGGGACATTATCTTAACAAATCCGGCGGTGATTCCCCCGTGAAGTTGTTGCAGACATGATAGAATTTCTCTGTTTAGGATCGTTTCCTTGTAAATGTACATATTAATACGAGGGCTATTCCAAAATCTGATATCAGATAATCTTTCCTTAGAGACAGAAATCGACAGACGCATTGGAAAGGCGACCACACCACTTTCCAGGCTAACTATGAGAGTTTGGGATAATAATAGACTAACAGAGCGTGCAAAAGTTCAAGTATACAAAGCATGTGTTGTTAGCATACTACTCTATGGGTCTGAATCCTGGACCTTGTACTCACGACAGGAAAGAAAGTTGAATTCCTTCCACATGAAATGTCTGAGACATATCCTGGGCATATCATGAAAAGACCATATGACAAACAAACATTTGCATGAAAGAGCGGATATTACCACAGTGCACCCCCTCCTCAAGCAGAGACGCCTTCGGTGGCTGGGCCACGTATCTAGAATGGAGGATGAACGTATTCCCAAAGATCTCCTATACGGAGAATTAGCTACTGGGAAGAGGTCAATCGGAAGACCCCAAATGCGATATAAGGATGTGTGTAAACAAGATATGAAAACCCTTGGTATAGATCCAGACACGTGGGAAAGAGTTGTAACAGAGAAGAGAAGAGATGTACGGAATTGATGGTGCTCTTTGAGCGCAGTCTGATCCAACAAACTGAGGATAGGAGGCACAGGCATAAGATGCAGTAACTTACTGAGGGATCTGCCTCGTCTTACAGATGCGGAAACTGTGACTGGGATTGTCACTCTCGCATTGGACTATACAGTCACCAGCGGCGCTGCCAGGTGCCTCCCCACGGCACAACTCTATAGTCCTACAGGACTGAAAGAGGCCTACTACTACTACTACTACTACTACTACTACTACTACTACTACTACTACTACTACTACTACTACTACTACTACTACTACTACTACTACTACTACTACTATTCCAAAATCAACCTCCGATTGCCTGGTAAAAATAAACCTGTTGCCATAGCGACATTGCTCATTGGTTGCTTCATTCAGTAGTCTTTTAGCTTACTACACATCAACCTACAGACGAATTTGTTCAGTGGTTCACAAATTACGAACGTATATGTATGCATACATTCAATTCGGAAGTGAACTGTTGTCGTGGCCTAGAATGTGTGAAGGCCAACCACTTCACGTCCCAACAGTGGCGTGCAGAGGTTCTTTGATGCCCGGGGCCAACCCCTTGATAGGATGCCCATAAATTGTTCTTTACCTCATTCATTCCTCATCTCCCCCGACTGCACTGTGCTGCCCCCTCTCCCTAACTGGATGCCCCCCTCCCGGCTGGATGCCCGGGGCCGTCGCACCCCCCCCCCCCCCCGCACCCCCCTCTGCACGTCGCTGCGTCCCAACGTCAGTATATGCTATGGGACTACGCATTCGTGTTTGGCATTGACATCTTCCCAACAGAAACTTATTATTGTAACTCTAAGCCGAAACTTATGTAACAGTTGTTACATAGGACAGATAAAAGCTTTGTTGTTATTTGTTGTCCGGTTCTTTAACCTTTCCACTTGAACATTTCACAGCTTGACGCCGTTTCAATTACCTAACAATAAAAACTATGATCAAAACCGCCATAAAGTAACAGTCCAATCGGTTTTCTGTTCAACCAATCTGCTTTATTCCCGCCATTATTGATTTGATCGTCTTGCCAGCTTCCCAATAGCAGAATGTCAGTTCTGTGTTTTTGTTTAAAACGACAATTAAAAGCCATTTGTTTGATATTGATTCACTTGTGTGGAATTGAGGCGAGTGTCAGTCGTTTCAGGGACATAACTCGAGAGAGATGTCATTGACGACGCAAAACTGAGATAGTTGCAGTTATCGACTTGTTTTTTGTTTTTGTTAGTTGAAATTCTCGGTGTAAAATGTCGGAACGTTTAAAATACAATTACTCTATTGTTGCGTGTCCTTCGCAGGACTTTGCGATAAACCCCTAGGTTGATTTTCTGGGCAAGTTTATGTTCAGCAGTCTGCCATTGCTTTCTAAAAAAAAAGTCGCTTAAAAGTCGACATGATCGACTTAATTGCGTCGGGCTTTATCCCAAATAGCTCAGTCTATTTCCGCAGCGCGAATAGCGCCGCACAGAGCACGAACTCTGTAGCTCCAGTGACGACCCTCATGAGTCTCCGAAAAAAAGAACTTGTGAACCGAAGGACGTGGCCTGGAATCGAACCCACAACCTTCGGAGCCCGAGTTAGACGGCTTCGCCACGGAGACTCCCAAAGTTTCACTGCTTTCTGAACGGGACGTCATCGTTGATGTCCAACTGACCGGTGTAGGGGTTGAAGTTGAATCCCTTACCTCGCCACCAGCGCATGGGAAGTTTAAGCGCAAGCTTGGGATCTCTTTTGAGATCTCTAACTATGCTTCAAGAGTAAATGTTATAACATACATCTAAGCTTGATGAAGTTACCCGTTGACAAATGACTGAAGATCTATTTTGATTCTTTGCTTAGAACCCTAGAGTCAAGGTTTATAAATAGCCCAAGAAAGGGACAACAGTCTATGTAAAAAGGAGAGAGAGAGAGAGAGAGAGAGAGAGAGAGAGAGAGAGAGAGAGAGAGAGAGAGAGAGAGAGAGAGAGCTTGACGAGACTTCAATAGCCTTTGAAAAATCTAAGAAAGCCATCAGATCGAAAGAGCAGAAGAACAGAAGAAGACGACGAGTACAGAACCCTGAAGTCAACCCAAAGAAGCACACAGAAGAAAGCCCATGGGGAAGAGCAGAACTCAGCTCGAGCTTTCAGACTCAGAAAAGATGAGATGGCACTGTAATGCACCATTGAAAGTCCAGAGTAGGTTCTAAAGCGAAGAACGAAGTGACTCTATGAATAGTATACAGTAACAGGTCTCATTTATAATGTTATAGGTTAAACGGAGCTATTCAGCATCCCTCTGCTGGTTGATTGATTTATTGTTGACACTGTGTAAGACTTAGTTTCAGCTCTTAAGTGGTTCTCAATTGCTGTTATATTAGCGACCCCCCCCCCCCCCTCTCCCAGAATTGGGATGAGCGCTCAATCTTGAAAATATCCCCATCACTTCTGGCAGCAAAAGTCCAACTCCTGGCTTTTGTGTGGTGGAACTCTTTTTAATTAACAGGAGAAGGGGCGACGGCGAGTCGCTGGCGCCGTAAAACCAGACTGCTCTAGATATGTATGTACGTACATACATGCGTAGACACGCATACATATCTAAACTTGAGTAAGGCCAGTATACTCTAGCAAATGAAATGTGCTGAAGACGGAGGCAAACCAGCCAGGAGACGCAGCACATACACAAGGATGTCATGATGACGCAATCACGCTAGCGAACGAAAGAAAGTTCTGCGTCTGATTCATTGACATTCAGTTCACATAGCTCGAAAAGGCCTTGGGTCTATCAGGGTGTGTTTAGTGTGGAGCTTTCCTCCCCATCCGGTAGCACAATACCATCTTCACGAGGGTTGTTGCAGAGGCTTCTTTCCCGTCTCCGAGCTCAGAAACGATCTGGGTGTGTAAGACCGGTACTGGATTTCACATGTGCAGAAAGGTATATTAGGATGTAACCGGGTCGTGGTTCAGCACAGCACATGCAGACAGGCTGGTTGATAATGTTTGATCCACATGTTTTAGGTCGTTCATTGTCAAGGGACTCCAATACAGTGTCCAAAGGGAACATCATCATCATCATTATCTTCCACATTTGCCGCCAAGCGCCGAGTGGGAAGTATAGTGGACGTTCCAGCGCCCTGTGGGTGGCATTAGAAAGGTTCATGTGATTGTACAATGTCTTTGATGTCGTCAATCCATGTTCTTCTCGTATCTTTTGATTTTAGTATCAGATCTTCTTTGAGATCAGCGCCAGTGTTGGTAGTTGATGGTGTTGCATTCTAACAAGATAGCCAAACCATTTAATCTTCTGTCTTTCAAAATATGTGGCACAAGGTGTTGATTCCACATATTAAAATAGGACCAAGAACGATCCTTCTTTTTCTTCTTTTCCTTGTTATCCCCAGTGAATATAGGCCCCCCCCCCCCCCCCCAACTTACTCCCACCAGGTCGTCTTGTCTGTGGGTATTTCCTGCAGCTTTTTTTCCCCATGCCCTTTTCATATAGTTCATCCCTGTCTTTAATTCTCTTCTCTGACTGTTTTTAGGTCTTCCACTATTTAAAGGCGACCCCATCATCCTATTATTACCAGAGGAAGGTGCCCCAAGAGACGAAGGTCGCGATTTATAAAACAATCTTAGAAATAAATCTGATACGAACCAAAGAAAATGCAACACAATGACATGATCTAATTATATTCATGCTGCGAGGTGAGCGAGGGTGCATCCTAATGAGATCATGGAATTGCGAAATAAACCTAAAGAAAAGAGTACACAAGTGGGGGGATGAGAAGGTAGAAAGAAGGTTTTAAGAAAAAAATAAACACTGTTCAGTTAGAGGTTGGGGGAGTATGTGTGTAGGGCGGAGTGGGATGGTCTCTGTAATCGTACTTGCTGTCGACTGAATAGTAACACTTGTCTGCATGCTAGTCAGGTTGTAGATGTGTAGGATGATAAATTGGGTGTTTTCTTTTTAGGTTTATATATAAATGAATGGGCATGTGATATGTATGTGTTTGGGTGGGTAAATGGGTTATGATAGGTAGGTTTATGATGGGTAAATAAATTATATGTTTTATGGGTGGTTAAATGGGTGTTTGATGTGTAGGTTTATGGATGGGTGTATGATATGTAGATTTATGGGTTTGTGAAAAGGTGTATTATATATAGGTTTATCATTAGGTACATTGAGGTATTATATGTAGTTTTATATGTGGTAAATGAGTATATAATATGTAGGTTTATCATTAGGTACATTGGGGTATTATGTGTAGGTTTATATGTGGGTAAATGAGTATATAATATGTAGGTTTATCATTAGGTACATTGGGGTATTATATGTATGTTTATATGTAGGTAAATGAGTATATAATATGTAGGTTTATCATTAGGTACATTGGGGTATTATATGTATGTTTATATGTGGGTAAATGAGTATATAATATGTAGGTTTATCATTAGGTACATTGGGGTATTATATGTATGTTTATATGTGGGTAAATGAGTATATAATATGTAGGTTTATCATTAGGTACATTGGGGTATTATATGTAGGTTTATATGTAGGTAAATGAGTATATAATATATAGGTTCATGTATTTTGTGTGCATTCGCTCGCCTTGAACTCAAGTATAGTCCGCACACATACTTCTACTAGATGTTGCTTACTACTAATGAATGTACTGGGATGTTTTGCGAGAGCGTTAGCTTTCCCTATTTCCAGTGTCCTTCGCCATCAGGCAAACCCTTCTCCTACGTCTGAGCTACTGATACTTTACGTCCCCAAGCCAAGGACGAGAACTCAACATTTAAGTCCAACAGACCGTTGTGTGGGACGAACCTACTCCACCGCGATCAGAAGAGAATGTTTCAGGAGTAAATCTTTCAGCCGCGCCGACATCCGTCTTGGCAACTAAGCGCGCTAACCTTTATGCCAATAAGGTCCGTGATAGTGATGGATGAAAGGAAAACTATGCGCATGGATACGTTTAGAAGGTGCTTGGGTGTATTTATAAATAGCTAGAGATCAGTGTTGGCGAATGAATCGATGCGTGGAAGAGAACAACACGAGAACGAGGCCAGGGAGGAAGTGACGTAATTTGATTGTAAAGTTTATGTGAGGCTAGTTTGGCTGGTGTGAAGAGCTGGCAGACGATTATCTGGCTAGAAGAGGGAACATTAGTTTGGGACAGAGCATTGATTTTGCTGATCGGAAACCCATCTCATCTTGCAACCCCGGGTGCCTCTCCAGAGGGTCTGATTGCATTCCTAATAGCGTTTGCTTGTCGCGATTTTAATGTACTTGTTTGGGAGGGGAAACACAAGAGCGCGCGCGCACCCACGCACACACACACACACATACACACACACACACTATAAACACATGGGGCTACTGCCATTTTTTCCTCTACGACATGTAAGGTAGGTTGCAGTGTTTATATTCTCCGCTTCCCTTATGGATCGGGGTAACACGGGCGATAATTATAAGAAAAACACCGTTGACTTTTTTTTTCAAGTGTCTTTCCATTCATGTTAATTTCAACGTGGCTTTGCACTATCTTTGTTCATAATCGCGGATTTTGTTTCTATGCATTTATATTTTCAGACCCAGCCGTGCACCAACACCCCCGTCCCCAAGGTGTTTAGATCCAGCCGTGCACCACCACCCCCTCCCAAGGGGTGCAGACCCAGCCGTGTACCAACATCCCACCACGGGGTGCAGACCCAGCCGTGTACCAACATCCCCATCTCCAAGGGGTGCAGACCCAGCGTGTACCAACATCCCCATCTCCAAGGGGTACAGACCCAGCCGTGTACCAACATCCCCATCTCCAAGGGGTGCAGACCAGCTGTGTACCAACATCCCACCAAGGGGTACAGACCCAGCCGTGTACCAACATCCCACCAAGGGGTACAGACCCAGCCGTGTACCAACATCCCACCAAGGGGTACAGACCCAGCCGTGTACCAACATCCCTATCCCCAAGGGCGCAGACCCAGCCGTGTACCACCATCCCACCAAGGGGTACAGACCCAGCCGTGTACCAACATCCCACCAAGGGGTACAGACCCAGCCGTGGTACCAACATCCCACCAAGGGGTACAGACCCAGCCGTGTGCCAACATCCCTCCAAGGGGTACAGACCCAGCCGTGTACCAACATCCCACCAAGGGGTACAGACCCAGCCGTGTACCAACATCCCACAAAGGGGTACAGACCCAGCCGTGTACCAACATCCCACCAAGGGGTACAGACCCAGCCGTGTACCACCATCCCACCAAGGGGTGCAGACCCAGCCGTGTACCAACATCCACCAAGGGGTACAGACCCAGCCGTGTACCAACATCCCACCAAGGGGTACAGACCCAGCCGTGTACCAACATCCCACCAAGGGGTACAGACCCAGCCGTGTACCAACATCCCTATCCCCAAGGGGCGCAGACCCAGCCGTGTACCAACATCCCACCAAGGGGTACAGACCCAGCCGTGTACCAACATCCCACCAAGGGGTACAGACCCAGCCGTGTACCAACATCCCACTAAGGGGTACAGACCCAGCCGTGTACCAACATCCCACCAAGGGGTACAGACCCAGCCGTGTACCAACATCCCTGTCCCCAAGGGGTGCAGACCCAGCCGTGTACCACCATCCCATCAAGGGGTACAGACCCAGCCGTGTACCAACATCCCTGTCCCCAAGGGGTGCAGACCCAGCCGTGTACCAACATCCCACCACGGGGTGCAGACCCAGCCGTGTACCAACATCCCACGACGGGTTGCAGACCCAGCCGTGTGCCACATCCCTGTCCCCAAGGAATGCAGAACCAGCCGTGTACCAACATCCCACCACGGGATGCAGACCCAGCCGTGTGCCAACATCTCCTCCCCAAGGAGTGCAGAACCAGCCAGTCTTGGGAAACGGTGGAGTAGGGGGGGAGGATTCAACAGATGCCCTTTATATATTACTAGCTGACCCGGCCCGGCTTCGCCCAGGCCCTGGAGGGGATCTATCTATCTATCAGTCTGTCTGTCTGCTTGTTTGTCTGTCTGTCTGTCTGGCTGACCCGGCCCGGCTTCACCCAGTCCCTGGTGGGGAGCATCTCATTTAATTCATATAAGTAGTCATATAAGCTCTCCCGTTCCCGACTATCTGTCTGTCTGTCTATCTGTCTGTCTGACCCGGCTTCACCCAGTCCCTGGTGGGGAGCATCTCATTTAATTCATATACGTAGTCATATAACCTCTCCCGTTCCCGACTATCTGTTTGTCTGTCTATCTGTCTGTCTGTCTGTCCCGGCCCGGCTTCACCTAGTCCCTGGTGGGGAGCATCTCATTTAATTCATATACGTAGTCATATAAGCTCTCCCGTTCCCGACTGTCTGTTTATCTGTCTGTCTGTCTGACCCGGCCCGGCTTCACCCAGTCCCTGGTGGGGAGCATGTCATTTAATTCATATAAGTAGTCAAATAAGCTTCCGTTCCCGACTATCTGTCTGTCTGTCTATCTATCTGACCCGGCGTGGTTTCGCCCAGCTCCTGGCGCACAGTAACTTAAAAGAATGTCCTTCCACACACCATTCATTATTTTTAATGAAAACAGTTTTTAATCACCGACATGACAGTTGATAAGTTCTGTAAGCAGAAAAAGATGGGTTACAATGTTATGCATTATGCATTATTTTTATGCAAACTTTGAAAATGCCTTAAAGATTATATCATTATTTATTATAACTCACATGCCTGAAAATAACTATAGACAAAGAGTTTAACAATAGTGCAAGTAAGTCCAACAATATGACTATAAAATATATAGAAATGTTATTAAAAGTTATGCCCCTTGAAATAACTTTTCTAGAGTGAAGTCCCCCTGCTATATAGACATTATATAATGAAAATGGAAAAGTAAATGTTATTAAATAAGTAGAAGATTTTACATTAAGAAATTATTATAGTCGGTTGCACAGGAATGAAAGGAAGACGTGTAGAAAATTTCATCTCAATCGGATGTACCGTTATCGAACGCATCCAATACATAAATACCCACAAACACACAAACATACACTCTGTTTTATAGATATAGATTTTTGAATAAGAAGTAATAAACACCAATGTCTCACACCTCTCTTTATCTTCTATAAGAAATTATGCATACCTCCTCAATATTGTTGTTGTCGTGTTTTTTTTATCCCCTCCCACCCCCAACAACATTGTGGCACCCCGAATGTGAACATAACAAACCCACACACAAGTAATTGTAGCCGAAGCTAGGAAACGTGTGGAGAGATGCTGGCATCGCGTGCCTGGCGTAGTTGACAGGTACAGTGTAGGTATTTGTTGCATCTCCGCAAGATCACAACCTAGCGTTTTTGTTTCGATGTATTGCCCTTGTCTGCTGTTGTCAGCATCTTTCATATTTGCACAGTGAGAAATAAAAAAAAAATTTTTTTAAATAACACGTTAGCTGCATATCCCTTACAAGACGTCTCAGTCAGCCCGAGCATTTTTTGGCTGTTTGTGTTTTCTTGGCAAACTTTTATGTTCAGTAGTTTATTTATTTGTTTATTTCGGGATTTGAGATTTAAAGATTGAGCACAACCCACAACTGGCAACGCTGATCGTATTCCAGTACGAACCTAAGGCCTCGTCCACGTCAATCTGGAAGCACCAGACTCGAGTTTCGCTCTCGTTTGAGCTCGTCACTAGTGCATATCCTTGACCGGACCCGGAAACTAACCCAGGATCACTGGCGTGTGACGTGGGTGTGTAACCAATATACTACTAGTTCAGTAGTTTTTCATATATTTCTGAACGACTGGCACTCATATCCTTGTCTGAAAACCAGCGCAAGGCCGTTTGCTTCCAAATCGCCTGCTAATGTGTTTCGAACTGGTATGTGGGATTGCGAATTGTGTTTGTAACCCGTTCGTATCAGAGCCGGCTTGAAATGAGACAGAGGTGGGGAAAATCAGCGGCTGTTATACGCTAAAACGGGTTAAAAGCAAGGTGTCCGCTTCATTGTACCGGGTTTTATCTCATATTGTTCGGTGTCATTGCAAGATCTTGTTATGGTGTGGTTGTTAGTATTGTGATGATGTTGCTGCTTATCATGTTATAATTCGAACTGCATTGTCATGGATGAGAACGACATACACAAACCTCAAGCATGACAGGACGACGGTTCTTTCACAATTTAACGTTTCTCTTCTGATGACACGGTTCATATTGTTTCACATGATCACGCAATCATTCTATTGACAGACTATACTATACAGATATGAAATGATACTACTCTAAACTATGAAACATCGGCGGAAATATATAGTTTGTCATTGCCGACTCTTGACTCTGAGCCATGCGTTCCTTGCCATGGTCGTCGCTCGTTTGACCGTTTTTCAACGGTCGCTTCACTCAAGTGTTCATTTAAAGTGCGCTATTCGACCAAATCGTATTGTGCACCCAAAACGCAATAAGAGCTAACTTTGTTTCGTGACAATCGATCTCTCTCCACGGAGCGGCCTGCGGAAAGCGTCACACGGAGCACGAACTCCGTAACTCCAGTGACGACCCTTATTCCTTAGTCTCGAGTCTCCGTAAAAATTGCTCTCGAACCCACGACCGTCGGACGCGAGACTGGCTGAGACAGGCACACATCACAAACATGTCATATAACAGTTAAAAAACACATCACAAACATGTCAGATAACAGTTAAAGGACACATCACAAACATGTCAGATAACAGTTAAAGGACCGTCGGCAAGAGAATCAAATCAACACTGAATGCAAAATAATCCACTTATGTCCTCGTCTTAATCAGATGTGTTCATCTTGCCGGGATCCACCCGGGCAGAGTTTTTACACCTTGACCTGACTTTCCAGGACGACTCAGCCTAAATTGGGTACCGGGAAATATCATGAGAAGTAAACGCGACCAACATGATATCGACGACGGGTCTATATATTGGGCAAACACTATGTATCCAGGAGGACTGTAGTTCCGTAAAAGGGTCTTTTACTTCTGTCTGACCCTTTCCACCTTCTCTTCTGCTTTTCTTCTCGCTGTGTAGCACAGGCCAGCTCATGCCAAGCAACGTGTGTATGTGTGGAGTTATATCTCTCCATAACACTGTAAATTAGAGTTATATCTCTCCATAACACCGTAAATTAGAGTTATATCTCTCCATAACACTGTAAATTAGAGTTATATCTCTCCATAACACAAAGCCTAGGCTGAATTTAAAGACCATGTGTTGCTCATGCAGCATGATCCTTCTCTCGGCCTGTCTAGTTTACTCCAGAGGAAAGGTGACACCAATACATCCAATACAAGCTGCAGGATCAGCAAAGCAGTACTCTAACTGTCCGCCCGTCGGAACTTCAATCTTAGACCAGTTGCCGACCAAGGCTCAGGGCCCAGCCTGCCCTGCCATGATATTCTCGCATTAGGGTAAGGCTTGTACCCTCTCAATTACGCCCCTTCCAAAGACCCCCTGCCATACACCGCAAGGTACTATATTGGCAGTAAATGACAGTTTAAATGACAGTGACTCAAGGCCTTTGGCACGATATGGGGGGTGTCGGGTTGGTGAGCGTCGCCGAACATTCGGTGCTAACAGAAAGCAGGTAGTACCGTCTACTGTCATATGGTAGCTCAGTCATATCTGACTAAGACCTGACATCCCAACATTCGGCGCTAACAGAAAGCAGGTAGTGCCGTGTACTGTCTGTCATACGGTAGCTCAGCCATATCTGACTAAGACCTGACCTGAAGCCGCTCTCTGTGTGTTAATAATCTCCCTGTCTTACAAGCTGCTCTATAGATTATATATATATATATATATATATATATATATATATATATATATATATATATATATATATATATATATATATGTATATGTATATATATATATATATATAT
Source organism: Cepaea nemoralis (assembly GCA_014155875.1). Taxonomy (NCBI): domain Eukaryota; kingdom Metazoa; phylum Mollusca; class Gastropoda; order Stylommatophora; family Helicidae; genus Cepaea; species Cepaea nemoralis. The sequence continues at coordinate 42,110 of JACEFZ010027705.1, read as the reverse complement.
ATATTGTTTCACTGTTTTACAATCGCTCTGTTGATTAAATTTTTGTCTCTCTGTTTTACAAGTCGCTTTATAGATTATATGTTGTCTCCCAGTTTTGCATGCACTTTATAGATTATATGTTGTCTCCCTGTTTTACAAGCCGATCTATAGATTATACGTTGCCTCCCTGTTTTACAAGCTGATCTATAGATTATATGTTGTCTCCCTGTCTCTATCTCTCCGTCTTGTCTCTCTAGCTGTCTGTCTATCTCTCTGTCTTGTCACTCTGCCCTCCCTTGGCTCTCCATATTCCCTCTCTGTCTATCTTCCTCTGCACAGATACATCCCAACCCCACTCCCCTCACCCATCTTCTCCCACGCACCGTCTAGTAATCCACTATGTTGCACACTAAATCTGTCGGCCTACATCACCCCCACCTCATCTCTTCTTTCCCACCAATTATTGCAGAAATGCGATGACTTAAACACATCACAGACACGCTACAACCAGCTTGTCCCCCCGTCATGCAATCAGCAGACGATACTCGCATTAGCACAGCGCTGCTTTGAGTGCACTTGCGCGAGTAACCAACCCCAATACGGTCTATATTGGCATTGTTCAACAAATGTTATCAGTAATTCAAGGCTCGGGAATACTTTCGAGTTTCTCCATTAACTGATACGTTAATTTCTCCGCTACCGGGAAAAGAAAGAAGTCCCGAAGCAGAAACCTACTACGTGGGCCTGTCAAGTTTTAGGGCCAGCATATTTTGCAGAACTGAATGCGTAAGGAATAAATAAGGAATAAGTGACCAGGCTATCCCTCTCTTAACAGAGCGAGTGGTGAAATCCTCGCCCGACCGCGCGAATCATATTATCAGCAAGACCTTGTAACTACCCTAACGAGGCCGCTAAGCGTTACGATCTAGTCTTGTCTAGTCTTTCTTTTTGAGCCTAAGGCGGCGCATAGGGCAGACGTCATGGCTCTCCATGTCTGGCCACCCGCTGCTACCCGTTGCAGCTCCTGGATGTTCGCCTGGCCGCCGAATGGGCCCTCCAAGGAATTCAACAAGTTTGTGCGAAGCGTCCAACATTTGGAGCCAGAAATCTGATTCTGTGACAACGGAGAGTTTTATGATGGCGGATTGTCAAGCCGCCGATCACCCATCATGCGCGTCACTAATTAGATTACGAGGCATTTGGCTACCTTAGGCTCTTGCTGCGGCTCGACCAGGTCGGGCAGAGACCGAAGCCCCTGGTCCCGACCATATCGTTGCCTCCCGACGCAGTGGTGCTAAGAATATCGTTGCACATCCGGGCGGGATTCTGACTTAGAGGCGTTCAGCCATAATCCCTCAGATGGTAGTCCTCGCACCATTGGCTTATCAGCCAAGCATGTGAACCAAATGTCTGAACCTGCGGTTCCTCTCGTACTGAGCAGGATTACCGTAGCAACGGACCTGTCATCAGTAGGGTAAAACTGGCTTAATCTTTGAGACAAGCATATGACTACTGGCAGGATCAACCAGATATCTATCGGACAGACGGACTATTCACGCACATGCAGGCCAAGAATAGCATCGCTAAAGCGCGCCCTCCCGGTACAATGTGATACATGCAAAACCACTGGACGCCTACCGACGAGCGATTTCTGACTGGATGCGCGATCTCTAGCAGTCCTGCATGTAGCGACGTGTCCACGGTATATTTGCTCTGTTACCTGTCGTAAGAGTCCTATCTCACCTGAAACTCTGTGTCTGAAATCAGGCCCTGTACTGACCAACGCGTCTCTTCATCTCACCACAGCTGTCTGAGCTGACCTGGCTTTACTGTCCGGGCTATGTCGGTGTTCGTGAGGAAGAATTGGCCGAATGGCTGGCCTTCAGGTGGGACACCGAGGTAGATCAAAGGAGGCGCGATATTATGCATGAATGATCAGTTCGCGGCGACTGCACTAGTCAGACGGCCTTAATTCCTCAGGCTCAAGACCCCCCTGCCATACACCGCAAGGTGCTATATTGGCAGTAATTGATTGATTGATTTAAGATCCGCCATCACAACATTCGGGGCATTCCCATAAGCTATATATTGGCAGTAAATGACAGTTTATGACAGATTACCCGTGCACGAGGGAACACACATCGCCGACCACATGCGCTTACGTCTGATGGAATCAAGGGGTCTAGTTAGGTAAGGTAGTGGGAAGGAACGCCATAGTGTGTTACCCTGCTCATAGTTTACTTACAGAAACTCTGTCTTATCCGTACTGGGTACATACAGGCTGTCTAGTTATTTACAGAAACTCTATCCAAACTGGGTACATACACGCAACTTTGTGAGAACCGCTGCCTTGCAATGATCATTTATGTTGCCATTATCCGCTGTATGAAAGCATAGACAAGATCAAACGTTCTGATTGGCTCACAAACGCAACATTCGCCTGCTGAATGAGACCCAGCCATGCAGCCTTTATTGAAGTCAAAGGGTTGAAAGGCCATTTGGTCGACGTCATCGCACCGGCTTTTATTTCATCTAGCTCAGTCTCCTAGAAGTCTCTGAGAAAATTGCACTCTTGAATCGAACGACGTATCCCGGAATCGAATTCGCAACCTTCAGAACGCGAGGCGTAAGCACCCCACCACGGTGATCCCGTTTACCTGAGATAGACTGGAATCATCTGCAGGCTTGGCTAAAGTTTGTGTTTGGCTCGAGCTGCCCTACCAACATAAACAGAAACGGATTCTGTCCAATTACCTCGGACATTTTTTTACGACGTTAAAGTTTGATGTATTGCCCAAGAAAGGAATATTGCGGGATTAGAAATAACACAAGAAATGCTTTCTGGTGAAGCTGATTAATGGGTCGCTGGACACATTGACCGATGGGGGGGGGGGGGGGGGGGGGGTTGATGGATGGATGAGTGTGTGGTTATATATGGAATCGAATGATTTGGATGGGTGGATGGATTTCGATGGATTTGTGAGTGAGTCCATGAGTGGATGTCATGTGGAAGGAAGGATTCCTGGTTGTTGAGTCCAACAGTGGTAGATGTACTGACGGGTGGACTTGGGGGCAGGATGGGTGGATGGGTGAGCCCATGAATGGATTTCATGTGGAAGGAAGGATTCCTGGTTGTTGGATCCATCACTGATATATGGACTGATGGGTGGATGAATAGAGCGTTGAATTGATGGATGACTGCATTTTGATAGATTTATATAGTTAACTGGATGAATTTATGTATATGGAGTGATAGATATTGATGAATGGACAACTGTGTGGTTGCTTCAATGACCTGGTGGATTAATAGTCAACAATTTAATGCTTCCAATGGATGCGACGAAGAGACAGGGGTTTGACGTCACAAAGTCTGACACCGGACAATGCAGACACTGAGCATGAGGGGAGACATGGCATGAGATCGAGAAACTTCTAGACGCTACCTGATGTGAACGACGTTCTACAGAAGACCCGCTACACAATGAAGCCTAAAAACCCGGAACAGCTAAATGCAACCGCATACAGAAAAATATATTTAATGAGTCGCGTTATCAAGCTACGCTGCTGCATTTTAATGAGCATGATAAGAGAAAAAATACGACCTGAAATGTCAGAAACTCAGTTTGCGTTCGCTGCAGATAGCTGATAGCTTTTTTTTTATTCGTTCGTTCGCTTTGAAGCACAAGCGTATTCCATATATTAGGAGCGTTCATTTGAAATCCGTTCGTGCCGCACCGCGCGTAATTGCATGATCATGTCATAGTCATGTGATAAGTACTGACCAATGAATATACGAGCACGTGCTTATCGTCCCAGTGATGCATAGGTTCTTTTTCTGACCGTTGAGAAAATGGCCGGGTTGATCCAAAATCCGTCCAAAGAAGCTCAAGAGCGGTGATTCAGTTTCTTTCATTTGAAGGATGTCGACCAGTGGACATTCATCGAAGAATGCAGGCAGCGTACGGTAACAAATGTGTGTCGAAGACAACAGTGACAGACTGGGCACGAATGTTTCGGAAAGGACGTCAGTTCACGACACATCTTCGACGGCCGGGTCAAGCGCATATTGTTGCAACAGAAAAAACCATCGCCAAAATTGATGCAGCAGTACAGATGAACCGTTGTCGAAGCATACGTTCGCTAGCAAAAGAATTTGATGTGTCAATTGGGACAATTCAAAAGGTCGTTCGTAAGAAACTGCAATATCGGAAGGTGTGTTCACAGTGGGTACCACGGATGTTGACCGACCACCAAAAAGAGGAACGCATGGGATGGTGTTTGAACCACTTGCTGCGTTACAGAGTGGAGGGTGATGCATTTCTCTTCCGCATAGTGGCAGGCGATGAATCATGGTGTCACCACTTTGATCCGAGCAGCAAAAGAGAGAGCATGCAATGGAAGCATGCTGGATCACCAAAAGCCAAAAAATTCAAGTTACAGGTTTCCGCTGGTAAGGTTATGCTGAGCGCATTTTTTTTACCATGAAGGGCTATTGTTGGCCGACTTTAAAGAACCTGGTGTCAACATCAACTCTACCCACTACTTGGAAACACCAGACAAGCTGCAAAAAGCCATCAAGAATAAACGACCCGGCATGCTTTCTCGTGGTGTGATTTTGTTGCACGATAATGCTCGTCCACATGTTGCAAAGATTGTGCAGGAAGCATTAGCTTGGAATAAGTGGGAAATTCTGCAACATCCAGCCTATAGTCCTGATTTGTCACCATGTGATTTTCATTTGTTCGGACCTCTAAACAAAGCTCTCAAGGGGCAACGATTTCACACAGATGCAGACGTAATGAACGCGGTAAACACTTGGTTCAGTGAGCAACCACAATCCATTTTTGCGGACGGCATTCGCCGCCTACCTAAGCAATGGGATGCTTGCCTGAATGCCTACGGTAACTTCTTCTGACCAACCCATGGTGCATAATTCATTCAAAATGAATGCTTTGTTTAATTCTACCTGTTAATGTTTATTTCATGCTTTTGTAACAAAGCCGTTGGGACGGGTTTCAAATGAACGTCCCTTATACACGCTACTACTTATAGAGCGCTGGGTTGATTTTTGCGTGTGCATTAGCTTTCCCTAATTATCAGTGTCCCTCGCCATCAGGCGTCGACTTCTGAGGTATTTGTAATTTACGTCTCCAAGACAACGGCGAGAAGTCAACATTTTGGTCCAACTGACTGGTGTTGGAGTTGAACCCGCTACTTCGGCATCAGCGCACCAGGAGTTTAAGAGCGAGCGCTATTATCCATTCGGCCTTGCTGACATCCATTGATTGTCTGTGAACCTCTGGAAGATTGAGCGTTCAGTTTTTAGTCCGAAGTGTTTGGCGGTCAGGTCGTCTGAAACCGAAAATGGCTTGCTTCTATCAGAATAAGTTTGGCGTAGAGACCTGTCTCACTGCCTTATGCCAACCAAAGTAATAACCCTGTACCTTAATGAAGGACGTTGCAAAGCTCTCATCCCCTCCCCAAGCTCGGAAAGCCGCGGAATATGTAGGACTGGCACTGTAACTCTACTTCCGCGAGGATTCAGATTAGTATGTAACTAGGTCATGATTCAGCACTGCACATGTGGGCGGAATGGGATTAGACATAAGGTGGGATTAGACATACGGTGGGATTAGACATAGGGTGGGATCGCCATCGTTGGTCATTCGCAACTGCGAGCGCTAACAGGACAAGTCGCCTGAACAAGTCAAAAAGCCTGATACGGGGGACATGGCACGTGGCAAGAACACCAAGAAACACGCGGTATCCAAGATGTGCAGCGTGGGAGCCGACAAGACCGTCAAGAAGATGAACGCTGAGAGCCTGCCTGCTAGCTGTTCTAAAGAACCTGAAACTACAGCTATTACTGAAGCTACCACGAGGGAGAAGGTCGACAACCCACCGCAGACAAAAGCCAAGACAACAGAGAAGAAGAAGGAGAAAGAGACCAGAGCCGGGAACACCGACTCAAAAACTGTCCGATAGGTTGTCAAGCGGATTCAAGTGGAGCTGACAGACGAAGAAGTCCTGAAGCAGCTACGAGAAGAGAATCTTCACATCCGATTCTTGAAGGTGGAGCGGCTCCTCGCCTACTCCAAGATACCTACAACCTCGGCAGTGGTGACGTCGGAGGGCAGCGAAATGCCGACGACAGTATCAATCAGCAAGAAAATACAACAGCCTGAGAGATTCATCCCAAGAGTCAATCAATGTTCAAGATGCCAGAGGGCCGCCACAGCAGAGCAGCATGCCGCAGCAAGACGGAAATCTGCCGGTACTGCGCCGATCACCACGCCTTCACGGACTTCCGAGCACTCAACAACAAACGAAAGTGCGCCAACTGCCTGGGCAAGCATGGTGCAAGATACTTGGGCTGTCCGTACCTGCAACGACACAGAGACGTGTTAAAGTTTGTTATCAACACAAAGACACCATACAGCGAAGCAAGGCGGAGGTGCGAGACAGCCAAGGGTATATCACAAGCTGAAAGAGACCAACTGCAGCACCAAATAGACGAGCTGAAGAAGCAAGTCAAGGCAATGACGCCAGCACCAACCAGCGATAATGAGAAGCTGCTGGCCGACATAAAAGAGATCCAGCACAACATGAAACAAGAGATAGAGCGCATGGCTAAGATGAAGAAGGAAAACAAGGAAATCCTACAAATGATCAAGACAGAAAGAGAACTACTGAACGCCGAAAGGACGCAGCACCAACCCAAGCCAACAGATGAGATGAAGCAATGTGAAGCACCACAAAAAAACATCGAAAAACTGATGAAGACAATTCACAAAAAAGGAGACAAAAAGACGCATGATGGAGCCAAGCCTCAGGCCAATCAGAAACAGCAAGCAGAAGCCAGTAGTCCAGCCAAGATACCTCTATGGAAGAGGGAAAAAATATATGAAGCTGATTACAAAGAAAGGGAAGAGCAAGCTAGAATACGATGCGAACAATACGAAAATGACACCAGCACACGGAAAGATACATTTCGTACGGAACTGCAACTCATCTGGAAACAAATGGATGAAGAATACAACAGCAACTTCGAGAAGGTGACACAAACTCACAACAAAACTAAAGATAACGAAACATCAAACAAAGAATCCTTATAAGGACTGCACCCAGCCATGCCAGACGAGCCAGGAGCCTGCACCAACAAAGAAAACCACAAGAGAAGACGAGCACAAAGGATATCCGCCGACCGATCCCCCAGCTGACGTCACAGACACAAACCAACATAACCAGTCCGAGATAGGACTCACTCGTAAGAGAGCACAAGTCAAGAATTAGGGTGAATGAACCCACAAAAACCACGGACCCCAACAATAACCACAGCTGATAAACGCAGGTTGAATTAGGCCGAATTTGGAATTTTTGTTTTGAAAATTGGAATTGTGTGGGATTAGATATAGGGTGGAATTAAACACAAGATGGGATTAAATATAGGGTGGGATTAGTTAGATATAGGGTGGGATGAAGCACAGTATGGGATTAGACAATGGATGGGATTGGACAAAGGGTGGGATTAGAAATCGGACGGGATTAGACAGGTTGTGATTAGACATATTTTGGGATTAGACATAGGATGGGATTAGACACGGGGTGGGATTAGACATAGGGTGGGATTAGACACAGGGTGGATTAGACACGGGGTGGATTAGACGTAGGATGGGATTAGACATTGTATGTATGTGTGTGTGTCTGTCCTGTCTGTGTGTCTGTCTGTCTGTCTGTGAGATAGTTAGTTAGTAGTTAGTTAGTTAGTTAGTTAGTCGCAGTTCCAACTTCACAGCAACGGGTCGTCCCCATTATGCTCCGTTCCTGTGCCAGTGAATATCACACAAAACGCTGCCCAATGTGAAAAGTGGAAAAGACAGGAGTCTCTACAAACAACAGCCCGCACAAATACACTGTGCATAATGCCGCCACCAGAATGTCAACACACCAGTCCCCCACGAAACACCCAGTTCATCTCTGATGGAATAGGCTGTCATTTTCCTATCTGAATGTTTCCTAGATGTTCACCCACACAGTCCACGAAAATACAGTTCATCGCTGATGGCAGTGGCAGTCAACCAGAAGCCCAGCAGCCACGCATTTCTGCATACGGCAAAAACCGGTCAACTCTGGGACATAGTCACCTGCCATCAGTCCGAACATGCAGTCACGTTCCAAAACACCTCAGGCAGATTCAAAAGCATTTCACACAACACTCACAGCTCACAGTGTCGCGCCACGCACTCACTCAGTAGCAGGGCGACGGAACCATCACGCCTCCTTAGTCGCCTCTTACGACATACGTGGTAGGCTACAGTGTTGCTATTCTTTGCTTCCCTTATGTGCCCGGCAACACACGGGAGATGTCTGTCTGTCTGTCTGTCTGTCTGTCTGTCTGTCTGTCTGTCTGTCTGTCTGTCTGTCTGTCTGTCTATGTTCGGCCCGTTCCCGTTAAAAATATAGATAGAATAGAAGAATAGATAGATTGATAGTAGAAAATATGATTGGAAGAGATCTATCTAAAGTAAACTTACCAAGATATCACGTACAGCCAATAAATGGTGGGCGGTGGATTTACTGCAGAGTGCTGCAAACGATTTGCAACTAACTTTCTGCCACAAAAAATTACTTTTTTTTTTAACGAACGAAAATCTTTCGCAGGCCCGTCTACATTCTGCCCTTCTTCTCTATTTCCTCTCATACATTCTTTCATTCAACATCTCTTATGAAGCAATCCTTTGACAACAAAAGAACAATAAGCATTAAAATGCATGAAAAGTAACTTTTAACATGCGGGTGTAACGCGCCATACATATGAGAATGTTAAAAAAAATTAATGTGCTGTTGAAGAAAAATAAAAATGATGAGTTAGAAAATTTTCACTATTTAAATAGATGCATTATTTTTATGAAAACTATGAAAATGCCTTAAAGATTATATCATTATTTATTATAACTCATATGCCTGTAAATAACTGTAGACAAAGAGTTTATAAATCTTTGAAAATAATGCAACAATCTATATATAAAATAATAGCAATGTTATTCAAAGTTATGCCCCTTGAAATAACTTTTCTTATGTTAAGTCCCCTTGCTATATAGAAATGATAATGTAAATTTAAATATTAAATTTTAGTAAGTAAATAGCTGAAACAAACAAAAAAACTATGACAGTTGGTTGCACGGGAATGAAAAGAAAACGTAGAAAATTTCATCTCAATCGGATGGACCGTTCGCGAACGCATAAAGAACGGACCCACAGACAGACAGACAGACAGACAGACATTGTGTTTTATAGATATAGATGTATGTACGTAAGTAAGTATCTAAGTAAGCATCTAAGTAAGTAAGTATTATGTCAGTCAGTCAGTCCGGAGAGGCATATAGTACATCCTGAAGGCAATTGGGCATACGGTGCTAGACCCATATTTTTATAGTCCAGTCGACACTCGATGTGATGTGATGATGTGATGTGCTCAGTATCACACCTGCCTCCTTTACTTCTCAGTAATGTCGGGTACCTGTTGTAGGCTGCATTGACCTCAGGTCAATGTTAAACATCCGAACCCGCGCCCTGCGGAGAGGGCTTCAGATAAAGGAACGAGAAGTGTAGTTTATACCCTATCCTATGCTCATGATAAGATGACAGCTGCGAAAGAGCCTATATTTATGCTTCATGGACCACTCAGAAACCTTTGACGTAGTGAAATATCCAGACCTTTTCGAAATTGTGCGTGAAGTCGGGTAAATAAGGGACACATCTAAGGATAATAAGAAGAAAAGAGGCGGCTGGCCGAGTGGCTAAACTGCCAGGTCCTTTGGGAGACCCGGATTCGAATCCTTGGTAAAGTGTAGATTATTTTGTCTGTCGGTGGCAAAAAGAAAACTATAACCTGCATAGTTCGCGGCGACTGTACTAGCCAGGCTGTCCTGAATTCCTCAGGCTCAAGACCCCCGTGTCCTACACGGCAAGTACTATAGGCAGTTCGATGACAGTTGACAATAAGCAGCAAGGATCCGCCATCAGTAACGACGTATTTAATGAGATCCGCGCGGACAGACAATTCGGCCATGTAAAACGCTGTATGTTAACGGATTGCTCCACTTTTGAATAATATGATTGAATGTGTGTTTTAAGTATGTTAGCCAAAGTAATATTCACGCATTCACTTAATATGATATATAACTCAGTATGCACCTGAAGAGACAAAAGCGACATGTGCCATTCAATAAATCATGCAATCTTTTATTTGTAGCTTATTTGTTTACTACTTCATGGTTTGGTTTCGTCTCTTACCATGAACTTCTTCATCTCTTGATGTTATCTTCCAGCGTATATTGGTGTCTACCTCTTGCTTGCCTGCCTTCAGTTTTCTGTCCAGTGTGGTTTTTATATTGTGTCTTGTCACCGATGCTCTTTGGAATAGTTATCGATTGGGTCAAGCGCAAATTCACAAACAACACAAATAGGGATATCCATTGGGTTGACAATATTCTAGAAGACCTAGACTGTGCCAACGACATAGTGCTTTTGAGTTCAACACACCCGTGATGCCCAAGAGAAAATAAACCATCTCCAAAATGTTTCAGGACAAATTGGTCTCCAAATTAACACAGCAAAAACATAAACTATTGATCTTACCAACAGTTCAGACGACACCAAATTAAACAACCATGTTCTGAAAAAAGTCAATAGATTCACATACCTAGGAAGCAAAATGACATCTACAGGGGACTCAACGCCAGAAATATTATCTAGAATCGCACTGGCATCTGGTGCCTTCAATAAATTGTCAAACATCTGGAAGTCAAAGACACTCAGCCAACATACGAAACTTAAAATCAACTCTTGTGTGATTCCAGTGCTAACGTATGGATGTGAGAGTTGGAAATCAACGGTAGCTTTAGATTTAAAAAAATTAGACAATTTTGAGAACAAATGTCTTAGAAGAATTCTAAACCTCCACTGGACAGATTTCAGAACCAATACGCAAATAATATAAGCAAGATATTGTATCCAATTTTATAAGAAAACGCCGTTGGAACTACATCGGCCATGTACTCAGAATGGACAAGACAAGACTCCCCAACCAAGCCCTCTTATGGTCACCAGTCGGGAAAATAAAACGGGGAAGACCAAGAGAGACCCTGCGTAGAACCATCAGAGAACGCTCATTCAACGGCCAAGTCAACATCCAGGATCTACAACAGCGAACTGCCAGACATGGAGAGCCATGACTTCTGCCCTATGCGCCGCCTTAGGCTCAAAGAGGAAAGACTAACTAACTAACTATGTGTTATTGTTTGACTAAAACATTTCATTTGTCTGTTTTATTTCTTTCGTCAACTCGCCTTTAAATTCACAAAAGGAATGCATTGTTTTGAATATCTCATCTAATAATATCTCATGTCTAATAATACTATGATCAAGCCAAGATAACATATTTTCTAAGATGTTTAATAGTTGTCTGTTTTCTTCAATGTCTTAAAGAACGCAATCGTTTGAACTCTTTTCTGTGCGGTTTGTATTTTGCATTCATTATTATAAATTGAAAGTTTAAAAAAAAACTATAACCAGACAGAACGAAACAAAAAAAATGTTTGATAAAAGATACCTGCCACGAATATTGGCTCCACGTCACGAACTCTGGAAAGTATCGACCCCAGAAATCTGACGTCCTGTTCTGGAGCACCCCTTAACCTTGGCTCACTCCGTGACAATAGGTCCGCATATCTGAATTCCTTGACCCCGGGACGTGAGCACTAGGGTGATTTCGTTTCCCTTTCTCTGGTTCTTAGTTTTTATAAATACTACACGCTGCAAAGTTGATCTTGTTCAATATCAGGGATTCTCAAAGTGGGGATGCGTGAGGCTAATTTCTCTATACGATTCAACTCGTGTATCAACTACAACCCTCGCATTGGAATTTTTATCAGCAGCATTAACTTTTGGCTTATTCGTGTCATTGGGAAGGCAGTAATTCTTGATTTCAATTTAGGATCTTAAATTTAGGTTGTGAAATGTCCATACTCTGATTTTCTCATTACTGTTGAAGTGATTCATCGTAGGTACACTGTAATACATAGCAACTGAAGTTTACAACACAGGGAGTTTAGATCACAACTTTTGTG
>JACEFZ010027705.1:25000-27500 GCA_014155875.1 Cepaea nemoralis | reverse complement strand
AACTTAAGGCTCTTTCGCGAGCATAGGAAACTCAGCACTGCCAATCCCAGTTTATGAGGCTTCTGAGCGGTTGATATGCCCAAACTCAGATTTCATGACAACAGTTGAAGTGCTCTGTCTTAGGAAATCTATATTACATCTTAGGAAAACTATAATATATCTTCGGGAAATTGTATTACGTCTTAAGAAAAGTGCATAACGTCTTAGGGAAAGTATATTACATCTTACATCTCTGGTCTAGAGGTTACACGACTTTCTCCGTAATCTCGTATACTCTTGTAAGTAACGTGACGTTGCGCAAGAATTGGTAGCGGTTCTCTCCGCGTCGGTAACTTACGGGGTATTTGAGCCGGTCGCTCAGAAAGCAATGGCAAACTACTGAGCGTAATCTTGCCAAGAAATCAACAATCAGCTGAAAGATGCTGATGTTGACAGCGATGTCCTAGTAAAGGATATGCGAAAAAAAACAATATTACATCTGAGGAAAAGTAATTTACATCTTAGGAACATTATTTTACATTGTTTTACATTTAAGTCTGCCGCCAGTAAGCTGAGAATATCCCAACTTGGACGATCACAACAAAGTCAGTTTTATATATATATATATATAATATATATATATATAGTGAATACCAAAGAACCTGTCCCCAGTCTAGACGAAAGTGATTAAAGTACTCTTTCACGAGCTATAAGTAGAGTGCTAGACTCTCTTCTCCAATCGGCAATCAGTGGGTGATGTGGTTGGTACTACGCCGGTCGCCTTTATTTCCCAAGATATTTCTTGGTACCAATGTTAGGATGGGTCAACCTGGAAGCTCTGTTCTATTTTAAAAATCCAAATCTGCCCCGATAGGGATCGAACACATGACCGCCAGGCATACAGGCGAGTGTCTAGCCATTACACTAGCGCGACTCTCCTGACAAAATAACTGGACAGGTGAATCAGGTGAAAGAACTAGACGGGTAAAACAGGTGAAAGAACTAGACAGGTAAAACAGATGAAAGAACTAGACGGGTAAAAGGTGAAAGAACTGGACAGGTAAAACAGGTGAAAGAACTAGACAGCTAAAACAGGTGAAAGAACTAGACAAGTAAAAGGTGAGAGAACTGGACAGGTGAAAGAGCTAGACAGGTAAAACAGGTGAGAGAACTAGACAGGTAAAACATGTGTAAGAACTTGATGACTGATGTTCACCGAGCTCTAACCGCAACCACTGATGATCACCAAGCTCTAACCGCAACGACTGATGTTCATCAAGCTCTGACAGCAACGGCTGATGTTCATCAAGCTCTGACAGCAACGGCTGATGTTCATCAAGCTCTGACAGCAACGGCTGATGTTCATCAAGCTCTAACAGCAACGACTGATGTTCACCAAGTTCTAACAGCAACCACTGATGTTCATCAAGCTCTAACCGCAACGGCTGATGTTCATCAAGCTCTAACAGCAACGACTGATGTTCACCAAACTCTGACAGCAACGACTGATGTTCACCAAGTTCTAACAGCAACCACTGATGTTCATCAAGCTCTAACTGCAACGGCTGATGTTCATCAAGCTCTAACAGCAACGACTGTTGTTCATCAAGCTCTAACCGCAACGACTGATGTTCATCAAACTCTGACAGCAACGGCTGATGTTCATCAAGCTCTGACAGCAACGGCTGATGTTCATCAAGCTCTGAAAGCAACGGCTGATGTTCATCAAGCTCTGACAGCAACGGCTGATGTTCATCAAGCTCTGACAGCAACGGCTGATGTTCATCAAGCTCTGACAGCAACGGTTGAAATTCATCAAGCTCTGACAGCAACGGCTGATCTTCATCAAGCTCTGACAGCAACGGTTGATGTTCATCAAGCTCTGACAGCAACGGCTGATGTTCATCAAGCTCTGACAGCAACGGCTGATGTTCATCAAGCTCTGACAGCAACGGCTGATGTTCATCAAGCTCTTGACAGCAACGGCTGATGTTCATCAAGCTCTGACAGCAACGGCTGATGTTCATCAAGCTCTGACAGCAACGGCTGATGTTCATCAAGCTCTGACAGCAACGGCTGATGTTCACCAAACTCTGACAGCAACGGCTGATGTTCATCAAGCTCTGACGGCAACGGCTGATGTTCACCAAGCTCTCACAGCAACGACTGATGTTCACCAAGCTCTCACAGCAACGACTGATGTTCATCAAGCTCTGACAGCAACGGCTGATGTTCATCAAGCTCTGACAGCAACGGCTGATGTTCATCAAGCTCTGACAGCAACGGCTGATGTTCACCAAGCTCTAACAGCAACGACTGATGTTCACCAAGTTCTAACAGCAACGACTGATGTTCATCAAGCTCTAACAGCAACGGCTGATGTTCATCAAGCTCTGACAGCAACGGCTTGATGTTCGCCAAGCTCTAACAGCAACGACTGATGTTCACCAAGCTCTAACAGCAACGACTGATGTTCACCAAGCTCTAACAGCAACGACTGATGTTCATCAAGCTCTAACAG
>JACEFZ010027705.1:0-20000 GCA_014155875.1 Cepaea nemoralis | reverse complement strand
ACTAATGCTACTACTACTACTACTACTACTACTACTACTACTACTACTACTACTCCTGCTGCTGCTACTACTGCTACTACTTCTGCTACTACTGCTGCTGCTACTACTAATGCTACTACTACTACTACTACTACTACTACTACTACTACTACTACTACTACTCCTCCTGCTGCTACTACTACTACTACTACTCCTGCTGCTGCTACTAATGCTACTACTTCTGCTACTACTGCTGCTGCTGCTACTAATGCTACTACTACTACTACTACTACTACTACTACTACTACTACTACTACTCCTGCTGCTACTACTACTACTACTACTACTACTACTACTACTACTACTACTACTACTACTCCTGCTGCTGCTACTACTGCTACTACTTCTGCTACTACTGCTGCTGCTACTTCTACTCCTGCTGCTGCTGCTGCTACTACTACTACTACTACTACTACTACTACTACTACTATTACTGCTGCTGCTGCTGCTGCTGCTACTACTACTACTACTACTACTACTACTACTACTACTACTACTACTACTACTACTACTACTACTACTACTACTACTACTACTACTACTACTACTACTACTACTACTACTACTACTACTACTGAAGCTAGCGTTCGTTTTTTCATGTTTACTCCGACAGACTTCTCGTGATGTAGTCAACAGTTATTTTGGAGCTCCTCTTTTATTCCATATAGGAATGAATGCAGTGTGGACTCACTTGGCCATTATTTCCTTATTTGCTTGCAGTTTGTGACGTTTTGCGAAGGACCGGCTACATATAATGATGATCTGAATTTTGATGAGGTTTTCCATTTATACTGCCTTACCAAGACACACGCACACGCGCGCGCACACGCACACACTCACACACACACACACACACACACACACACACACACACACACAGATTATGGCCTGGAAGAAGATGGTTAAGTCCTATGGAAATGGACCCCAAAGAACCGAGCATAAAAACCTGAGAAGGAGATCAACGTGGATAGAACAGAATGGAAGCAGATTGTATCGCGACAAAGAGGATTATATGCTGGCCAAACTGTGGCCGATTAATTTGTTTTTATTTCTGCGGCCATCATTAAGTAAATATTGCTCTTTAGTGTCAGGCTTTGTTATTATTATTATCATGGATGTGGCCTCTCTCACCGTGTGAAGATGTTTGTAAATCCTCATGAAGACTTATGCATTGGGGTTCAGGTCTCCTGAGCCCCAAGAAGGGCTTGCATCTAATGGAGGGAGATTTGTGTGGAGGCTTTCCTCCCGAAATGGTATCTCACCGGGGACCGTATTACAATGTTATTCTTCCCCTCTATTAGTGTTGGAACTCTTCGCTGTTTGCTGAGGATGGGGACGGAGCGCTTATGGGAATACCCCGAATGCTGTGATGTCGGTTCCTTAATCAATCAATCAATCAACCAATCTTCCCCTCTCCTTGCTCATAAACCAGCGAGGTGCTCAAAGGTCGGTTAGGGAGCTTCACATCTGCGGAGAGGCATGACAGGATGGGTTCCTGTCGTGGTTCAGCACGCACAGCACAGCACGCACAACACAGCACGCACAGCACATCACAGCACAGAATGTACAGCACAACACAGCACAGCACATACACAACACAGACAGCACACGCAGCACAGAACGTACAGCACACACAGCACAGCACACACAACACAGAACGTACAGCACAGCACATACTGTTTGGTTGGTGTCAGGCCCAGGTTGGTAATGTTGTCTCTACTGATTTTAGGTTTTTCATGGGGGATAGACTCCAACCCAATGCCAATATGAAATATAGAAGAAATATCCACACACATTTATAGATAAGATAAGAAGATAAAATCAGATTAAATAAGAAGATAAGATAAGAAGATCGGTTGGTTGGTGGGTAAGTAGGTAGAAGCACCAGAAATTCCATCACAAGCAACACTGCAAGGGTATATAACCTAACATTTGACTGGACTTAACACTTAGTGTACCGTGAGCCATTCCAGGTGGCTTTTATTTGGAAAAAAAACACTTACAAATGGCTATACGACTCAGAGTCGTGCCTGCTGGTGCAGCGGATAGCGCGCTTGCCTGCTGACCCGGTGGTCGTAGGTTCGTTTCCCTAACAATGCTAATTCTTTAAAGGTTAAATTGGCCTGGGCATCCTGTGAGACCCTGCAGCGTTCGAAACCCAGCTGCGGCTATTTTGCCGCCCTGCGCTATTAGCTCACAGTGGTATGAGTGTCTGTCGTTCAGAAAGGAATGGCAAACTACTGAACGTAAACTTGCTGCTAAGAAATCATAAACGGTCGAAAATACCGGGGATGACTGCGACGTTCTGTAAAGGATATGCAACTAACTGTTTAAAATAAATTTGGATAAAATTACAACTGATTATGCACCCATTGTTTATTTTTTAAAATAAATTATAAAATTTAATTTTAAAAAAAGAAAAAAGAAAAGTACAAGGACATTAAAACTGTTAATGCTGTAATTTGTTATACATATATTTTTATTACACCCGTGGTGTAAATTAGTAAGGCCATCGTATAACCATTAACAGATCTATGAGGTGAAGTGACCAATGCCACTTCTCACCAGCCGTATTTTCTAAAAAGGAAAAAGTGCGTTGTTTTTTACAACATGCAGTGTTATACGAGTACTCAAACTGACTTCTACCTCACGACCGTAGCAACGAAAGGCTGGTCCTTTAAAAGTTGAACTGTTGGGACTGTATGCAGGTGTGGTTGAAATCTCCGCTGTGCTTACTCCCTTTCTCGCCTGTTTTGTTCAGAAGGTGCGGCACATGCACGATTCAATAGTGACCAGCCTAATGAGATACTAGACAATTCTTATTTTGATTGCTCGAAATTTGTCTATATCTGCAATGTTTTGTTTAGTCGACGGATCAACATCTCGGCACACGGGATTAACCCATAAGTGCTCCGTTCTACTCCTAACTCAAGCCTGAGTCCGGAGAATCTCAGCTCAGTGCACGAAATCCGTAGCACCGGCGAGGACCCTGAAATACTTTGGGTAGATTTTTAACTCGAAATTTTGCCCTGGCAGCGCCGTTAGGCTACTCTTTTTCGATTTCCAACTGCCAAGGGATTTTTTACGTGCGCAACAATACACACGGGCGTCCGATCTCACTACCCAGAGACCAGGGGAAATTTTGTTACTAGAAGTTCACGTGAAAAAATCCCGGCCCTCACCGGGGCTTGAACCCGGGATCTCCAGCACGACCGCCAGCACTCGAGGCGGACAGCATACTTCGAGACCACTCATCCCCCACTCAGACCACTCAATATTGTCTCTTGAATGAAATTCATTATCTTTTTCAGATCAATCAGTGGTCCATAGAGTTATGTTGTTTCTCTAGGTCAGAAGGTTTGTCTAGATATGTCGTATTTTGAGCAGTCTTGGGGTATGTAACCTGCTGTCTGCGGCGCCAAACCACATTTACACGTGTCTGATTCGGCAATCTTGACCCTTTTTTTACCAGACAATGAAGAATCATATTGATTTTAACAGATGGGCTGGATCATCAATTTGATTTATGAACATAAACATGAAAGCTTCTAATAAAAGGAAATTGACAAACTACCACCCAGACCGAATGAAAATGATGCTTATAATCAACTTTCGCCGTGAGACTAACCAACAATAGTTAGACAGTGAACAGGAGACATCAGGTTCAGATATTATCTATATCGTGAGTTCAGTGAGGTTCGTGCTATGGTTATGTATATGGTAGTGGCAAACTGGCAGGCCCCTTCTACACGCCTGCCTGCCCAGCAGCAATAAACATACAGAAACCTGGCATTGGCATTGAATGCCAACAAAAACTGCACGCGACTGTAATGAGCCTAAAACTGGCTACGAACTCTAAGAAGATTTATTTTCAAAGGGTCATAAACTGGGCACCAGGCCCGTCTTATATTCAACCCTTCCAATCACTCATCTTTCGTACACCAATTTATCTACAATATATTTTACATTTACGTGTGGGGGGGGGGGGGGGGGGGGGGAAGAGAGGAAAAAATATAAAATTTTGTTGCGTATCCCTTACGGGACGTTGCAGTCAACACCAGCATTTTCAGCTTCTGTTGATGTACTAGGCAAGTGTTACGTTCAGTAGTTTGCCATTGCTTTCTGAACGACCGGCCCCTATACCTTTTTCGAAAAAACCAGCACCGGTGGGGGGAGAGAGCAAACATTGAAAAGATGAATTATGTATACTTACACGATGAGACAGCCAAGCAGACAGACTTCTATTATAGTATATACTACCGCTTTTATTACAGACATTAACTTGGAGGTCAGGGTGCCAGCGAGCCAGGAAGATCGTGTACCTGGTCAGTTGTAAGGGATTATGATTATAACTTCCTGTCGTGTATGTTATCTATTGAGCCCTGTTCAGTTTAAGGGAACAACTCCAAGATACGTGGTTGCTGTAGCTGCCTGTTGTCTATTGAGCCTCGTTCAGTTGTAAGGGAACAGCTCTAAGATCAGTTGTTCCTCTAACTGCTGTTGAGCCTCGTTCAGTTGTAAGGGAACAGCTCTAAGATCAGTTGTTCCTCTAACTGCTGTTGAGCCTCGTTCAGTTGTAAGGGAACAGCTCTAAGATCAGTTGTACCTCTAACTGCTGTTGAGCCTCGTTCAGTTGTAAGGGAACAGCTCTAAGATCAGTTGTACCTCTAACTGCTGTTGAGCCTCGTTCAGTTGTAAGGGAACAGCTCTAAGATCAGTTGTTCCTCTAACTGCTGTTGAGCCTCGTTCAGTTGTAAGGGAACAGCTCTAAGATCAGTTGTTCCTCTAACTGCTGTTGAGCCTCGTTCAGTTGTAAGGGAACAGCTCTAAGATCAGTTGTTCCTCTAACTGCTGTTGAGCCTCGTTCAGTTGTAAGGGAGCACCTCTAAGATCAGTTGTACCTCTAACTGCTGTTGAGCCTCGTTCAGTTGTAAAGGAACAGCTCTAAGATCAGTTGTTCTCTAACTGCTGTTGAGCCTCGTTCAGTTGTAAGGGAACAGCTCTAAGATCAGTTGTTCCTCTAACTGCTGTTGAGCCTCGTTCAGTTGTAAGGGAACAGCTCTAAGATCAGTTGTACCTCTAACTGCTGTTGAGCCTCGTTCAGTTGTAAGGGAACAGCTCTAAGATCAGTTGTACTCTAACTGCTGTTGAGCCTCGTTCAGTTGTAAGGGAACAGCTCTAAGATAAGTTGTACCTCTAACTGCTGTTGAACCTCGTTCAGTTGTAAGGGAACAGCTCTAAGATAAGTTGTACCTCTAACTGCTGTTGAACCTCGTTCAGTTGTAAGGGAACAGCTCTAAGATCAGTTGTACCTCTAACTGCTGTTGAACCTCGTTCAGTTGTAAGGGAACAGCTCTAAGATCAGTTGTACCTCTAACTGCTGTTGAGCCTCGTTCAGTTGTAAGGGAACAGCTCTAAGATCAGTTGTACCTCTAACTGCTGTTGAGCCTCGTTCAGTTGTAAGGGAACAGCTCTAAGATCAGTTGTTCCTCTAACTGCTGTTGAGCCTCGTTCAGTTGTAAGGGAACAGCTCTAAGATCAGTTGTACCTCTAACTGCTGTTGAGCCTCGTTCAGTTGTAAGGGAACAGCTCTAAGATCAGTTGTACCTCTAACTGCTGTTGAGCCTCGTTCAGTTGTAAGGGAACAGCTCTAAGATCAGTTGTACCTCTAACTGCTGTTGAGCCTCGTTCAGTTGTAAGGGAACAGCTCTAAGATCAGTTGTACCTCTAACTGCTGTTGAGCCTCGTTCAGTTGTAAGGGAACAGCTCTAAGATCAGTTGTTCCTCTAACTGCTGTTGAGCCTCGTTTCAGTTGTAAGGGAACAGCTCTAAGATCAGTTGTACCTCTAACTGCTGTTGAGCCTCGTTCAGTTGTAAGGGAACAGCTCTAAGATCAGTTGTACCTCTAACTGCTGTTGAGCCTCGTTCAGTTGTAAGGGAACAGCTCTAAGATCAGTTGTACCTCTAACTGCTGTTGAGCCTCGTTCAGTTGTAAGGGAACAGCTCTAAGATCAGTTGTACCTCTAACTGCTGTTGAGCCTCGTTCAGTTGTAAGGGAACAGCTCTAAGATCAGTTGTACCTCTAACTGCTGTTGAGCCTCGTTCAGTTGTAAGGGAACAGCTCTAAGATCAGTTGTACCTCTAACTGCTGTTGAGCCTCGTTCAGTTGTAAGGGAACAGCTCTAAGATCAGTTGTACCTCTAACTGCTGTTGAGCCTCGTTCAGTTGTAAGGGAACAGCTCTAAGATCAGTTGTACCTCTAACTGCTGTTGAGCCTCGTTCAGTTGTAAGGGAACAGCTCTAAGATCAGTTGTACCTCTAACTGCTGTTGAGCCTCGTTCAGTTGTAAGGGAACAGCTCTAAGATCAGTTGTACCTCTAACTGCTGTTGAGCCTCGTCAGTTGTAAGGGAACAGCTCTAAGATCAGTTGTACCTCTAACTGCTGTTGAGCCTCGTTCAGTTGTAAGGGAACAGCTCTAAGATCAGTTGTACCTCTAACTGCTGTTGAGCCCTCGTTCAGTTGTAAGGGAACAGCTCTAAGATCAGTTGTACCTCTAACTGCTGTTGAGCCTCGTTCAGTTGTAAGGGAACAGCTCTAAGATCAGTTGTTCCTCTAACTGCTGTTGAGCCTCGTTCAGTTGTAAGGGAACAGCTCTAAGAATCAGTTGTACCTCTAATGCTGTTGAGCCTCGTTCAGTTGTAAGGGAACAGCTCTAAGATCAGTTGTACCTCTAACTGCTGTTGAGCCTCGTTCAGTTGTAAGGGAACAGCTCTAAGATCAGTTGCTACCTCTAACTGCTGTTGAGCCTCGTTCAGTTGTAAGGGAGCACCTCTAAGATCAGTTGTACCTCTAACTGCTGTTGAGCCTCGTTCAGTTGTAAGGGAGCACCTCTAAGATCAGTTGTACCTCTAACTGCTGTTGAGCCTCGTTCAGTGTAAGGGAACAGCTCTAAGATCAGTTGTACCTCTAACTGCTGTTGAGCCTCGTTCAGTTGTAAGGGAACAGCTCTAAGATCAGTTGTACCTCTAACTGCTGTTGAGCCTCGTTCAGTTGTAAGGGAACAGCTCTAAGATCAGTTGTACCTCTAACTGCTGTTGAGCCTCGTTCAGTTGTAAGGGAACAGCTCTAAGATCAGTTGTACCTCTAACTGCTGTTGAGCCTCGTTCAGTTGTAAGGGAACAGCTCTAAGATCAGTTGTTCCTCTAACTGCTGTTGAGCCTCGTTCAGTTGTAAGGGAACAGCTCTAAGATCAGTTGTACCTCTAACTGCTGTTGAGCCTCGTTCAGTTGTAAGGGAACAGCTCTAAGATCAGTTGTTCCTCTAACTGCTGTTGAGCCTCGTTCAGTTGTAAGGGAACAGCTCTAAGATCAGTTGTACCTCTAACTGCTGTTGAGCCTCGTTCAGTTGTAAGGGAGCACCTCTAAGATCAGTTGTACCTCTAACTGCTGTTGAGCCTCGTTAAGTTGTAAGGGAGCACCTCTAAGATCAGTTGTACCTCTAACTGCTGTTGAGCCTCGTTCAGTTGTAAGGGAAGAGCTCTAAGATCAGTTGTACCTCTAACTGCTGTTGAGCCTCGTTCAGTTGTAAGGGAACAGCTCTAAGATCAGTTGTTCCTCTAACTGCTGTTGAGCCTCGTTAAGTTGTAAGGGAACAGCTCTAAGATCAGTTGTACCTCTAACTGCTGTTGAGCCTCGTTCAGTTGTAAGGGAACAGCTCTAAGATCAGTTGTACCTCTAACTGCTGTTGAGCCTCGTTCAGTTGTAAGGGAACAGCTCTAAGATCAGTTGTACCTCTAACTGCTGTTATCCGTTGAGCCTCGTTCAGTTGTAGGGGAACGACTCTCGAGCAGCTGTTGTCGTGTATATTATATATTGTACTATATTGGTCAGTAAGGCACGAATTCTATAATCCGGTTTGTCTTCAACTGCTGGTCTGGTATGTTGTGTATGTCGTCTCATAAGTACGTGTTTCTGCTCTATCAGTCTTGGTTTAGTTACACTATGGGAACTGGGGAGCTACTGATAAGATTACTGGTGAGCGAAATCTAGGGGAAAAGAACAACGAGAACTGTAAATATATATTCAAGAATGAACGACATCAGAGAGCGCTTGCAAGGCCATTGAATAGGGTGTATTTTTAATGATTGTGGGGTTTTTGAAAATATTGCCGTTCCAAGTTTTGTAGTAACCCTCTGTGAACTCATGCAACATAAAAGGTAAATACAAAACTTGGAACGGCAATATTTTTAAAAGCCTCACAGTCATTAAAGACACACTTCAGGCTTACACATAGCTGGGAAAAGGTGGGGGGGGGGGGGGGGGGAGAGAGATTGCTGAGAATTGTAGACAATAGAAAGGCATTATCAAACGACTTCACCACCAGCCTTCTTACTCAGTAACCTGATGACGATGATGATCGCATTGATGATGATCCGTTTTTATCTATTGACCTGATCACATGGCTTAGAAGTTGTATCAGAAACTTGCAACGAATATTAGCTTTCTATTTTTACATGAAATACATCAAAAAGGACACGACCGACTGACGGATAAAACAGATAACAGCGCCGCGATGGCATCCTTTCCTTATCACAGTCCGTAAAATTGATACTTTCTTTTTTTAAGGCAACGAAGCTTAAAAACGAACGAGCTTTCACAGATCAACGATTATTGGATCTCTTCCGCGCGACGGGCTGGTGCACAAATGTGGCCACAAATTGGAACACCATGCGCACGCAAGCCACGATCACTTATTTTTTAACCAGATTACTGCCTGTATTTGCGAATGGAATGTCGCGTGATCCGCAGGTTTGTTGCCGCTAGGAGGGAAGCCATAACGGCTGCTATGATTAAAATAAGTTCTGCTGGTTGTTGTAGACATGGTAGATGCTACTTGCGCATGCGTTCGGTGGTGTTCCGGCACGCTCTCGTTGTTGGTTGGCGGGTCTGCAGATGCTACGTGGTTGATCTATTTTTGAGTAAACGATATTTTGATGTCCTTCATGTAAGGTTTCATGTCTACTGCTGCTCGTCTTCTACCTTTCTCAATCTCGCAACTGTCTCTTCACTTTCCTCATTCATTTAAATGTCGCTACCCAAGGTTAGTTTGACCTCTGAGAGGATAAAAGCTGTGTTAAACTTTATCTCTTCGTGACGCTTTCAGTCGGCCATTTTTAGAACATAAGAGTTTGCGGTAATTACAAGCCGTCTGCTGCATGCGCGCTCTGGGGTGTAATTTGTGAGAATCGTAGTACACATTATTTTATAAAGTATTTCAAATATTAGCTTTACTTACTGTTCTTTTACTATAGAGTGAACTTATCATCCACACACGCACAAATGAGAAGTAGACGACGGTATAAGCTTTAGTAGAACACGATCTCAAGTAATAATGTGGACGCTGCAGCCATCATCAGCTCATAAACACTAAACACACACTGATACAACTACATGACAACGACTATATGGAAATAACAATATAAAAATTACTCATCTGTAACCTTGTTGTGGACCGGACACGTGTGTCATGAGATCCACGTGTATGATGCTACAGTCTTACTGTAGAGTAACTTTACACACACACACACACACACACACACACACACACACACTCATCATCATCATCGTCGTCTAGCAGGTCCTTTGCAGAACGTCGGTCTCATCACGGCCCCCGAAAATACACTAGATCCTTTTTCAGTTTTTCATGTCAAAAAAGTTAGTTGCGTATCCTTTACATGACCTCGCATTCAACCTCAGCATTTTTTGGCTCTTGGTTATTTCTTGGGTAGTTTACGTTCATTAGTTTGCCATTTCTTTCTAAACGATCGGCACTCATACCATTGTTTGGAAACCAAGACGGCCTGCGTCTAAATCGAGCTCTGGACTGTGAATTGCGTTTGCCTACCGCTCACCACATCGGTTTCTTGGCAAAGGTGTTTCTAATGCCCTGTTTTCCCAGCTTCCAGGAAGCGTGCCTTCCACCTCTGTTCTTTCGGGGCGACTGTGGCGTTTAATACGACCAAACTGTTCCAGTGTCCTCGACATGACGCTTGTCTATAGGCCAGTGTCCTCGACATGACGCTGTCTATGCGCCAGTTGTCTTTTATGTGTGAGAGTCACCATGGTGAAGTGGTTACACCGGCTGCCTTGCGGTCCGAAGTTTGTGGGTTCGATTCCGGACTACGTCATTCGGTTCACGGGTGTATTTTTGTGAGAGATTCATGGGGCTCGTCGCTGGAGCTACGGAGTTCGTGTTTTATGCGATGCTTTCAGTAGGCCGCGAAAATATACCGAACCATATGGGATAAAATCCGGTGCAAAGCTTTTACACCATTTCTTTTTTCTTCCATGTTCAGATGTGGGTATTTTTATTCTTCTTGATCTACAATATTCTAGCTTCTTGGTCTACGATATTCTAAATACCTTTAATGTACTGTTTAAGTTCAAAAGCCCCAATATCCTACTTTAATGATAGCGAAATGTCCCATAACTCACATCCATAATTTACTACAGATAAAAAGATCAAGTTCTCAATAAATTTACTTTCACTTGCCTGCTGGTCTTGTGTCAGGCTTTTAATACTGTTTATCCCACGCATTGCTATGACCAGTTTATGTCTGAATTAGTGTTAACACCTCGCCACCCCCACCCCCAACCCCATGTTATTGATAATATAGCCAAGACATTCAAAGTGTGTGACATTTTCGATTTCTTCATCGCCATTTGTGATTATTTTTTTTTTGACATTTATTTTTGTCCCTGGACATTATTATTATTATTATTATTATTATTATTATTATTATTATTATTATTATTATTATTATTATTATTATTATTATTATTATTATCTGTTAATTTCACCGTGTCTCTTGACGGATATGATAAATTCTTCTAATCCCTCTAGGCCCGGTTGTGAAGAGCACCGTGTAATCTGCATATCTGTGCCACCGTGACCTTTAATACGGCCAGTGTATATCAGTTTCCGTGACATCACGCTGCTTGTGCGTCATTTGTCAGAAGGCCATAAAACCTTACTCAAGACGACTACCACGTTATGGACAGACCAGAACAGGTCATTCTTCTGCGCCTCAGAACAGGACACAATAGATACGCAACCACATGTATACAAAATTAACGATTGATGACTCAGCCATGTGCACATGTGGTTTGGCGTTGGCGTCGCAGACAGCAGAGCACATACTCCAGGATTGCCCAAACTACAACATATCCAGGCGAACCTTCTGGCCTAGAGAGACAACAGTGGAAGATAAACTCTATGGACCGCTGAGCGAACTATAAAAGACTGTTAGATTCATACAAGAGACAACATTGCAGTTATAAACATATTTCAGTCGAACGAAAGAAGAAGAGGAAGAAGAAGAAGAAGAAGAAGAAGAAAAAGAAGAAGAAGAAGAAGAAGAAGAAGAAGAAGAAGAAGAAGAAGAAGAAGAAGAAGAAATTTGTCTTATATTTTGAGATCTTGTAGAATTGCAATATTTGTCTGTTTCTACATACACCGTTCAGAAAGCAAGGGCAAACTACCAAATATAACATTGCCTAGAATATCAACCGGGGCTTGGGTTGTACCAACTTCATGCAAAGGACATGCAACATTTGATGCATATCCGAAGTGTGTTACTGGGAAGACTGTCAGCATCTACACCTGACGATGTTTGCTGAGGGAGACGTGTTGTCCGGAATGAGGTGATGTCGATTCTTAGAAACCAGGAACTAAACGGACATCTTTGTAGCATAGAAAGTCACGGTTTCATGCGCGCGCGCTTACACACACACACACATTGGCACCTTGCCGTCTTGACAGACGATAGTTTGTGCTTTAAAAAGGCATAATAACTTTTACCTATGGCGGTAGCGAATGTGACTGATAAGGCCAAATCGCGCTGTAAATGTTCGTTCACAGTGGGTGCATGCGAACACGTTCCATAGCACAAAGCCTGGGCTAAAATATAGAGATAATGTGTTGCCCATGAAGCATTATCCCTCTCTCGGCCTGCACCTACATCTGGAACAAGACAAGCTGCAGAAGCTGCCGGATCAGCAAAGCAATGCTCTAACTTCCGCCTGTCGGAGCTTCGATCCCAGACCAGCCGCCAACCAAAGCTTAGGGCCTGGTCTGCCCTGCCATGACATTTTGTCTTTAGGTTGCATTTCTTCGCACCAGGGTAAGACTTTGTACCCTCCCAATTGCGCTCTTCCGCCCGAAGCCGTTGGTACAATGTGGGGTGAGTAGTGGGTTACGTCCTATTTGATTATCATTTCTGGATTGTGGTGCTGGATTGACCCCAATCCAGCTGGATTAGGGTTAGGGGTTATTGTTTAGGGGTTAGAGCTTAGGGGTTAGGGGTTAGGGTTTTTGTCTTCTCCTAACTAATTATACTTTCTGGATTGACCTCGCTGGATTGCCCCCCAATCCAGCTCGGGACCAGGGCGGTTTGAGTAGGGTAGGCACTTAGGTCATATGTAAGGGGCGATACATCTAAGAAAAGACATGTTTTTTCTAAGAACAGATAACTGAGTGTGTGTATAATATTTTAACTAATTTTTTAAAAAAATAAAAATAAAAGACAATCAGAGGCACGCGGCGGCGGTCGCAGGAGCGAGCACGGGCGGCGGGTGTGGGAAGGGGGGCAGGATCGAACCGCATAAAATACGTCACATGGGTAGGTAGGTGGTCATTGCTGAGTGCCCACACGGCTGTTTCATTGGCGACTGCCCACTAGTCTGGTCATCGGACCAACGAGTAGCGGCTATATACTCGTAATAATAAGGCCAAACGACTGTGTCCTTAAAATGTCAAAACTTAAAAACACATAGTTGTATATGCACAATCTGGGTCAAAAAATCAATACTCATATTCATAACAACTAATCCATGGGATTATCATCCTCGTAATGACCAAGTCAGGTTATTGATATTACTGATATCTTCATGGCTGCAAATATTAATAAAGGTCCATAGAAACGTCGATATGGGATTAAGAGCTTAACACCTATTGTCGGGATATCCAAAGAAATCAATAGCATACTCTCGAGTTTTCTCATTTGTGGCGGTTGGGGATTATGGGTTAGATGTATGTGTCCTTATTCAGTTAAAACAGGTGGTATGGGTAGGAAATAGCACAAACAGTATCAGCATATGCCACTCTGATCTTAAATATCAGTAGTTAGTTATTCTATTGACATTGAAAACGATTGGGGTTTGAAAAAGGATGGTGTACTATGTGATACATGTCACCCCTGTCAGCGCATCGTAGCTGTGATGTGTGTTGTCGCCTATTACATCCGGGTGTGAAAATAATCAAACATATTTCATATCAGATCAATAGGCATGCCTCTATATAGCTGCACTGCGAACTTGGTTAGAGTCTACTTTAGGAAGTATTGTATGTTTGTGTATGCGCATTTACTACGGCTTATAAATGTGTGTAGTATTATTGGAGAGCGGCCGTTGTGTATACATTATCAGAGTATGTTGCCTTACAGGGCTGGTGTAGTGTCTTTGTGTCTGCTACGCTGTATGTATTGCTCTGTTGCCTTGTATTATTTGGTTGGAGTTTCATGTGGTTGTCAAGTTAATTTTCCCCATTCAGAATCCACAGCCCCAGTGTAATTAGATGGTTTTAACTTGTCTGCCCATTGTCCTCGCTTCACATCCAGACAAAAGTACAGGTTCTATGTTCCATTCCAACAGTCAAATAAGAAAAAATGTTAGCCAAATTATTAAAATGTTGGCCAAATATAGAAATATATCGACCAGCCGTATAAAATATAGTAAACATTGTTAGCCAAACTTATAAAACTCGTGGTCAAAATAAGAAATATCTCAACCAAGCGTATAAGAAATAGAAAAAAAGGCTAGTCAAACTAATGAAAATGTTGGCCAAATACAGAAATATCTCGACCAACTTATAAAATGTTTCAACTAATCTTATAAATATGTCGTCCAAGCTTATAAACATTAGGAAAATGTGTTAACCAAATGGGAAAAATATTGGCCCAGTGGAGAAATATCTCAACCATACTTATGAAAAGGGGGAAAATGTGTTAACCTAATGAGAAAAATATCGCCCAATTGAAGAAAAAAGTTACACAAAACTTATAAAACTTAGGAAAATGTGTTAACCTAATGAGACAAATATCGCCCAATTGAAGAAAAAAGTTACACAAAACTTATAAAACTTAGGAAAATGTGTTAACCTAATGAGAAAAATATTGACCAAGTAAAGAAAAACGTACACCAAACTTCTGAAAAGTAAGAAAATTTGTTAACCAACAGGGAAAAATATATGGGCTAAACTATGAAATACGTTACCGAAGTAAGAAAATGTGTTAACCAATTGTGAAAAATATTGTCCAAGTAAAGACATGTTTCAACTAATCTTATAAATATGTCGTCCAAACTTATAAACATTAGGAAAATGTGTTAACCAAATGGGAAAAATATTGACCCAGTGGAGAAATATCTCAACCATACTTATGAAAAGGAGGAAAATGTGTTAATCTAATGAGAAAAATATCGCCCAATTGAAGAAAAAAGTTACACAAAACTTATAAAACTTAGGAAAATGTGTTAACCTAATGAGACAAATATCGCCCAATTGAAGAAAAAAGTTACACAAAACTTATAAAACTTAGGAAAATGTGTTAACCTAATGAGAAAAATATTGACCAAGTAAAGAAAAACGTACACCAAACTTCTGAAAAGTAAGAAAATTTGTTAACCAACAGGGAAAAATATATGGGCTAAACTATGAAATACGTTACCGAAGTAAGAAAATGTGTTAACCAATTGTGAAAAATATTGTCCAAGTAAAGACATGTTTCAACTAATCTTATAAATATGTCGTCCAAACTTATAAACATTAGGAAAATGTGTTAACCAAATGGGAAAAATATTGCCCCAGTGGAGAAATATCTCAACCATACTTATGAAAAGGAGGAAAATGTGTTAACCTAATGAGAAAAATATCGCCCAAGTGAAGAAAAAGGTTACACAAAACTTATAAAACTTAGGGAAATGTGTTAACCTAATGTGACAAATATCGCCCAATTGAAGAAAAAAGTTACACAAAACTTATAAAACTTAGGAAAATGTGTTAACCTAATGAGAAAAATATTGACCAAGTAAAGAAAAACGTACACCAAACTTCTGAAAAGTAAGAAAATTTGTTAACCATCAGGGAAAAATATATGGGCTAAACTATGAAATATGTTGACCGAAGTAAGAAAATGTGTTAACCAAATGTGAAAAATATTGTCCAAGTAAAGACATGTTTCAACTAATCTTATAAATATGTCGTCCAAACTTATAAACATTAGGAAAATGTGTTAACCAAATGGGAAAAATATTGACCCAGTGGAGAAATATCTCAACCATACTTATGAAAAGGAGGAAAATGTGTTAACCTAATGAGAAAAATATCGCCCAATTGAAGAAAAAAGTTACACAAAACTTATAAAACTTAGGAAAATGTGTTAACCTAATGAGACAAATATCGCCCAATTGAAGAAAAAAGTTACACAAAACTTATAAAACTTAGGAAAATGTGTTAACCTAATGGGAAAAATATTGACCAAGTAAAGAAAAACGTACACCAAACTTCTGAAAAGTAAGAAAATTTGTTAACCAACAGGGTATATGGGCTAAACTATGAAATACGTTACCGAAGTAAGAAAATGTGTTAACCAATTGTGAAAAATATTGTCCAAGTAAAGACATGTTTCAACTAATCTTATAAATATGTCGTCCAAACTTATAAACATTAGGAAAATGTGTTCTCATCCGAATTTATAACAAGTAAGAAAACACGCTAGTAAAATCAAGAAATATGTCGACTGAAGTTATACAATAGGCGAAACGATGGACAAACTTATAAAGATGTCGACCGTTATAAGAAAATGTATTACCCAAATTAGGAAAAAATATTGACCAAGTTTTGAAATATCTCGACCAAACTTACAAAAAATAGGAAAATATGTCGACTAAAGTAGGATCATTTGTTAGCCAAAGATGAAAAATATTGGTCAAGTAAAGAAATATCGCATCCAAACTTTTAAAATGTAAGAAACTTTATTAACCAAATGTGAAAAATATTGTCCAAGTAAAGACATGCTTCAACTAATCTTATAAATATGTCGTCCAAACTTATAAACATTAGGAAAATGTGTTAACCAAATGGGAAAAATATTGGCCCAGTGGAGAAATATCTCAACCATACTTATGAAAAGGAGGAAAATGTGTTAACCTAATGAGAAAAATATCGCCCAAGTGAAGAAAAAAGTTACACAAAATTTATAAAACTTAGGAAAATGTGTTAACCTAATGAGAAAAATATTGACCAAGTAAAGAAAAACGTACACCAAACTTCTGAAAAGTAAGAAAATTTGTTAACCAAAAGGGAAAAATATATGGGCTAAACTATGAAATATGTTGACCGAAGTAAGAAAATATGTTAACAAAATGTGAAAAATATGGTCCAAGTAAAGACATGTTTCAACTAATCTTATAAATATGTCGTCCAAACTTATAAACATTAGGAAAATAAGTTAACCAAATGGGAACATATTGACCCAGTGGAGAAATATCTCAACCATACTTATGAAAAGGAGGAAAATGTGTTAACCTAATGAGAAAAATATCGCCCAATTGAAGAAAAAAGTTACACAAAACTTATAAAACTTAGGAAAATGTGTTAACCTAATGAGACAAATATCGCCCAATTGAAGAAAAAAGTTACACAAAACTTATAAAACTTAGGAAAATGTGTTAACCTAATGAGAAAAATATTGACCAAGCAAAGAAAAACGTACACCAAACTTCTGAAAAGTAAGAAAATTTGTTAACCAACAGGGTATATGGGCTAAACTATGAAATACTGTTACCGAAGTAAGAAAATGTGTTAACCAATTGTGAAAAAATATTGTCCAAGTAAAGACATGTTTCAACTAATCTTATAAATATGTCGTCCAAATCTTAAACATTAGGAAAATGTGTTCTCATCCGAATTTATAACAAGTAAGAAACACGCTAGTAAAATCAAGAAATATGTCGACTGAAGTTATACAATAGGCGAAACGATGGACAAACTTATAAAGATGTCGACCGTTTATAAGAAAATGTATTACCCAAATTAGGAAAAAATATTGACCAAGTTTTGACATATCTCGACCAAACTTACAAAAAATAGGAAAATATGTCGACTAAAGTAGGAATCATTTGTTAGCCAAAGATGAAAAATATTGGTCAAGTAAAGAAATATCGCATCCAAACTTTTAAAATGTAAGGAAACTTTATTAACCAAATGTGAAAAATATTGTCCAAGTAAAGACATGTTCAACTAATCTTATAAATATGTCGTCCAAACTTATAAACATTAGGAAAATGTGTTAACCAAATGGGAAAAATATTGGCCAGTGGAGAAATATCTCAACCATACTTATGAAAGGAGGAAAATGTGTTAACCTAATGAGAAAAATATCGCCCAAGTGAATGAAAAAAGTTACACAAAACTTATAAAACTTAGGAAAATGTGTTAACCTAATGAGAAAAATATTGACCAAGTAAAGAAAAACGTTACACCAAACTTCTGAAAAGTAAGAAAATTTGTTAACCAAAAGGGAAAAATATATGGGCTAAACTATGAATATGTTGACCGAAGTAAGAAAATATGTTAACAAATGTGAAAAAATATGGTCCAAGTAAAGACATGTTTCAACTAATCTTATAAATATGCTCGTCCAAACTTATAAACATTAGGAAAATAAGTTAACCAAATGGGAACATTATTGACCCAGGGAGAAATATCTCAACCATACTTATGAAAGGAGGAAATGTGTTAACCTAATGAGAAAAATATCGCCCAATTGAAGAAAAAAGTTACACAAAACTTATAAAACTTAGGAAAATGTGTTAACCTAATGAGACAAATATCGCCCAATTGAAGAAAAAGTTACACAAAACTTATACAACTTAGGAAAATGTGTTAACCTAATGAGAAAAATATCGCCCAATTGAAGAAAAAAGTTACACAAAACTTATAAAACTTAAGAAAATGTGTTAACCTAAAGTGACAAATATCGCCCAATTGAAGAAAAAAGTTACACAAAACTTGTAAAACTTAGGAAAATGTGTTAACCTAATGAGAAAAATATTGACCAAGTAAAGAAAAACGTACACCAAACTTCTGAAAAGTAAGAAAATTTGTTAACCATCAGGGAAAATATATGGGCTAAACTATGAAATACGTTACCGAAGTAAGAAAATGTGTTAACCAAATGTGAAAAATATTGTCCAAGTAAAGACATGTTTCAACTAATCTTATAAATATGTCGTCCAAACTTATAAACATTAGGAAAATGTGTTAACCAAATGGGAAAAATATTGGCCCAGTGGAGAAATATCTCAACCATACTTATGAAAAGGAGGAAAATGTGTTAACCTAATGAGAAAAATATCGCCCAATTGAAGAAAAAAGTTACACAAAACTTATAAAACTTAGGAAAATGTGTTAACCTAATGAGACAAATATCGCCCAATTGAAGAAAATAGTTACACAAAACTTATAAAACTTAGCAAAATGTGTTAACCTAATGAGAAAAATATTGACCAAGTAAAGAAAAACGTACACCAAACTTCTGAAAAGTAAGAAAATTTGTTAACCAAAAGGGAAAAATATATGGGCTAAACTATGAAATATGTTGACCGAAGTAAGAAAATGTGTTAACCAAATGGGGAAAAATGTTGGGCAAAACATGAAACATCTCGACCAAACTTATAAATATCTCGTGTAAACATATAAAAAAAGTAGGAACAAATATTGCTTCTGTAGTTATGTCAAACGGGTCTTGAACTTTTATCTGAACAGACATTTCACAAGACATAATCATCAACGTCAACACTTTCCCTCTTTTACATTACCGAAAGCTTCAACTTATCAGTCCAGAGTATCCACTAAAGAAGCACTTATACATACTAATCACCCATCTCTTCACACTCTTTGTGTTTTTTCTTTTCTAAGACAAAGTGTCTCTGTCTTTCATAGATAGCTTCACAACTTTTCTATGTAGCACCACTAACAACTCCAAACCTTCGTTGCACATGAGCTCTAATGAAACAGTCATAACAACATTTATGGCAATGCAATCTGTGGCTCCACCTGGGATAGTTTCAATATCATCTGAGTATTCGTCAGCAAAGATCCACTTCCCATGGCTGACATCTTCAACTTTCTATACCACAATGTCTGCTACACTAACCTTCCATTGGTCCATCTTTCAACAATACAAAGAGTGTTCTCGAAGTCTAGCTAACATAACATTGCTTACTTTGTCCACCTCTATCACACTTTGTCATTTCACAGCTGCAATAGCGGCAAGTCTGCAACCAACCAACAGTGTCTGTTATGAAGTCGACCTTTCTTAAAGCCACGTCTGCCTTATTGAGCCCTTGAATACCCTCTACCACATCTTCTAACCGACATTCAACGGTTCATACCCAATAACATTAACATTCTCAGGCAATACAGAACAGCCGATTTTCTGCTGACTAGGCAGATTTTCCAACCTAATAGAGATAAATCATCTGTCCCTCTAATCTGCTAGGCGCTATTCTAGACAACGATTATGGTCATCGATCATCAACCCTAGGCAGAACTTGAAAAAAAAAAGTTAAATTTGTGTGATTAAATTTTAATTAAAATTTAAAAATAATCGCAATTTTATTGCTTAAGATGTAAGCTAAATATACGTCCTATACCTAAGCTATACCTATACTTAGCCTATATCTGTATATTAAGTGAAGTGCGCAAATAAAATTGCGATTATTTTTAAATTTTAATTAAAATTTAATCACACAAATTTAACTCTTTTTTTTCAAGTTCTGCCTAGGGTTGATGGTCGATGACCATATCGTTGTCTAGAATAGCACCTAGCAGATTAGAGGGA
>JACEFZ010027704.1:170000-230846 GCA_014155875.1 Cepaea nemoralis | reverse complement strand
TTTTTTTGTTCGCGAACGGCCCATCCGATTGAGATGAAATTTTCTACACGCCTTCCTTTCATTCCAGAGCTGTCAACTGTCATAGTTTTTTTTTCTTCTTCCTCCTCCTCCCTCCTCCCCCTCCCAAAATACGTACGTAAATATATGATGATGATGATGAAAGAATCCCCGAACCAAAACGCTAGGGAAAGGGAAGAAAATGACGTGACTACACAGAATCGTCACACGGCAATCATCATCATCAAGTGCCGTGCCGGCTGGCGTAAGCGTTTATGGCTCTCTGTAGATCTCAGTCTTTGTTTTTTTTAATCAACTGTGCTGCTGATATTCCTCCATGCCACGGCAATATCAATAACAATTCATCTTTTTATGTGTAAGGAAGTTATCTACAGTCGTGTAGAAGGGAAGAACTAGACGAGTATGAATTCGGAATGGCGAACTCTCTCCCCCTCTCTTCTCCTCCCTCTACCTCCTCCCTCCACCCTTCTCCTCTTCCTCCTCCCTCTCATCCCTCTCCCTCCTACCTCCTCCTTCTCCCTCTTCCTTCTCCCTCTTCCTCTCCCCTTCTCCTCCATCCTCCTCCCTCCTACTCCCTCCGCCTCCTCCCCCCTCCTCCCCCCTCCTCCCTCATCTTCCCTCCTCCTACCTCTCCCTCCTCATTCCTCCTCCTCCTGCCTCCCCTCCTCCTCCTGCCTCCTTCTCCCTCATCATCCTCCCTCCTCCTTCTCCCTTCTTCTCCCTCTTTCCCTCTTCCTCCTCCTACCTCCTCCCTCCTCCTCCTACCTCCACCCTCCTCCTCCCTTCTCCTCCTCTTCCTCCTCCCTTTTCTTCCTCCTCCTCCTCCCTCTACCTCCTCCTCCCCCTACCTCTTTCCTCCTCCCTCCTCCTCCCCTTTCACCTCTCTTTCCTTCCTCCCCTCCTCATTCTCCCTCCTTCCTCTCCCTCCTTCCTCCTCCTCCTTCCTTCTTCTCCCTCCTCCTCCTCCTCCCTCCTCCTTCCTCCTCCTCCCTCTCCTCCTCCTCACTCCTCCTCCTCCCTCCTCCTCCTCCCTCTACCTCCTCCCTCCTCCTCCCTTCACATTCCTCCCCCTCCCTCCTCCTCATGAATTAAATGAGATGCTCCACACCAGGAGCTGGGCAATGCCGGGCCGGGTCAGACAGACAGACAGACAGACAGACAGACAGACAGACAGACAGACAGACAGACAGACAGACAGACAGACAGACAGTCGGTAACGGGAACGGGAACTTATATGACTACTTATATGAATTAAATGAGATGCTCCCCACCAAGGACTGGGCGAAGCCGGGCCGGGTCAGCTAGTCTTATATACATTTATTCATTGCCTATTTCTACTGTTTTCTACATGCCACTGCTTACACTCGTATATAGACTCGGATTCCATTTTGTTACTCATCTTATTCTGGTAGTCTTCGTGTTTGCAGCTAGTTAATGCGGCTTGTGTTGCGTGAGTGAGTGTACAGCCAACGAGCAAAGCACGTGCAAATCGGACTGTCTTTTTACAGCCTGTTTGTCTCTTTATACATTCATGTCAGCTCATCTTTCATACATTCTCTTGTTTGGTTTTTTTTTTGTCATGTAACTCTTTCCGTCCCAGGTAACTCTTTAACTTTTTCTCCAACTCCTCTCCCACCCACTCTCTCCCCCAACTCCTCTCTCCCCACCTCCTCTCTCTTTCTCTCTCTTTTTCTCCGTCAGTTGCTAAGTTAATTCTTTCCGTTCCTGGAAATTAGTACTTTAACAATTTCAGCCCCACGCAATTTTTACGTTAGTTATTGATGTCCCAGACAATTGGTATCTTTAATTATTTTTCCTCCGTTCCAAGCAATTGTCACTTCAATTAACTATTTTATGTCCTAATAAAAGTTGTGCTGACTATTTCTGTTCCATGTCATGTTACTTTGACTCTTTATATGCCCGCGAGTTGTTTACCTTTTTCTTTCCCACGCAATTACCACTTGGACTGTTCCTATCCAGAGAACTAGTTACTTAGCTCATTTGGTGTGTTCACATTAAAGAATGCTATGTTAAAGTGTGAATACACTCAGCTAACACCAGTGTGATAGAACCGCTTACAGTGACCAGGAATGTATGTTAAAGTGTGAAAGAGCTCAGCTGATACCATGTGATAGAACCGCTTACAGTGACCAGGAATGTATGTTAAAGTGTGAAAGAGCTCAGCTGATACCATGTGATAGAACCGCTTACAGTGACCAGGAATGTATGTTAAAGTGTGAAAGAGCTCAGCTGATACCATGTGATAGAACCGCTTACAGTGACCAGGAATGTATGTTAAAGTGTGAAAGAGCTCAGCTGATACCATGTGATAGAACCGCTTACAGTGACCAGGAATGTATGTTAAAGTGTGAAAGAGCTCAGCTGATACCATGTGATAGAACCGCTTACAGTGACCAGGAATGTATGTTAAAGTGTGAAAGAGCTCAGCTGATACCATGTGATAGAACCGCTTACAGTGACCAGGAATGTATGTTAAAGTGTGAAAGAGCTCAGCTGATACTATGTGATAGAACCGCTTACAGTGACCAGGAATGTATGTTAAAGTGTGAAAGAGCTCAGCTGATACCATGTGATAGAACCGCTTACAGTGACCAGGAATGTATGTTAAAGTGTGAAAGAGCTCAGCTGATACCATGTGATAGAACCGCTTACAGTGACCAGGAATGTATGTTAAAGTGTGAAAGAGCTCAGCTGATACCATGTGATAGAACCACTTGCAGTGACCAGGAATGTATGTTAAAGTGTGAAAGAGCTCAGCTGATACCATGTGATAGAACCGCTTACAGTGACCAGGAATGTATGTTAAAGTGTGAAAGAGCTCAGCTGATACCATGTGATAGAACCGCTTACAGTGACCAGGAATGTATGTTAAAGTGTGAAAGAGCTCAGCTGATACCATGTGATAGAACCACTTACAGTGACCAGGAATGTATGTTAAAGTGTGAAAGAGCTCAGCTGATACCATGTGATAGAACCACTTACAGTGACCAGGAATGTATGTTAAAGTGTGAAAGAGCTCAGCTGATACCATGTGATAGAACCGCTTACAGTGACCAGGAATGTATGTTAAAGTGTGAAAGAGCTCAGCTGATACCATGTGATAGAACCGCTTACAGTGACCAGGAATGTATGTTAAAGTGTGAAAGAGCTCAGCTGATACCATGTGATAGAACCGCTTACAGTGACCAGGAATGTATGTTAAAGTGTGAAAGAGCTCAGCTGATACCATGTGATAGAACCGCTTACAGTGACCAGGAATGTATGTTAAAGTGTGAAAGAGCTCAGCTGATACCATGTGATAGAACCGACTTACAGTGACCAGGAATGTATGTTAAAGTGTGAAAGAGCTCAGCTGATACCATGTGATAGAACCACTTACAGTGACCAAGAACGTATGTTAAGGTGTGAATAAGTTCAGCTGATACCATGTGATAGAACCACTTACTATGACCAGGAGATGTGGCTAATATAATCTGTTGTCAGGAACCTAAACATTTCACAAGCTACATCATGTGTGCAATAGCCAATACATCTATAACCAGACGCCTGTAAACAACCAGGTCATGATTCATTTGGTTTTAAAATTCTTTACCACATTGCTCTTCTCCCCATCCCCTCAAAAACAAACACACACACACACACACGCACACACACACACACGCACACACACACACGCACACACGCACACACTCACACACTCTCACTCTCTCACTCTCTCACTCACACTCTCTTACTCTGTAGCGTAGCGCTAGATAATTTGATAGAAACTATTCAAAAGTAACGAAAAATAGACTTCAGAAAAAGAAAGACTAATTTCTGCCGAAGAAGAGATTAAAATGGCTCGTGATTCTAGACTGTATGATTTAAATAGGTCCCAGAAAATGACATGTCTTCTGACAGTGGCCAGGCTGGAAAAGGAAGGCGAACAACCGTACTAAGATATAGACAGTAGGTCTTGCTCGCTTGCTTGCTCAAGAGAAGAATGGCCCTGTTCAATTATCGGCTGTACCAAATTGGTAGCATCTGGGGCTCTTATGTTATAGCTCGTTCTTCTTTTGTACATGGAGTTGCTTATATCTGCTTCCTTGAAGATGTTTGAGTTTGTGCAATTGTG
Organism: Cepaea nemoralis; assembly: GCA_014155875.1. NCBI lineage: Eukaryota > Metazoa > Mollusca > Gastropoda > Stylommatophora > Helicidae > Cepaea > Cepaea nemoralis. Next base: position 226,693 of record JACEFZ010027704.1, on the reverse strand, counting down.
TTCGTTTCATCCTTGTGGTTTTATATGTAAGGACAGAGTTGCATACATGTTAAGGCTTGGAGTTATTATATTACTGCTTCTTTGCTCAGTAGTATGCACCGTCATGTGGTGTTGTTACCTGTAGGGAGCTTTACCAGTCGTCGTCTTTCCTCCAGCTATGTCTTGATCTTGGTAGTCTGTTTTCGTGTCTTCTCGGTCTTCTTTGATATCTTGTGTCGTAGCCACCTCGATGGTTAGATCTTTCTGGGGGAATGATAGCGATTCATGGCCTCCCTACACACCCGGTCTTGGTCTGGATAGCCTTCTTCATCAAGTTCTATTTCTTCTTTTGCTGCTTCTTCTTCTGTCTGGGTCTTTGCATTTTCTGGTTAGGGTGTTTCGTTCTGTGACTTGCGCAGTTCTATTTGTTCTATTTCTTCTTGAATCTGTTTAAGAGTTTCTTTTATCTTTTCTCTATCTTTTTATATTTTTGCTAGCGTTTCATCTGTCTCGGCTTTTATAGCAGCCAATCGAGCGACATTCTGCTCAATATTCTGCTGACTTGCTTCAGTTCGTCCAGGATACGCTGTCTGTGTCTCTTGCGTCTTGTCTTTTTCTCCCTCCATATTTTTGAAATGTGATCTCAGGTTCTTCAGCTGGCCTTCCAGTTGCGTTTTGTCGCTTTTTGTAAGTCGATTGGTAGCCTTATACTGCCTCCTAGCCTTTTAAAAGTGTAGGTTGGTTTAGATGGCGATCTTCACTGCTTCTTTGCTGTCTTTCCTTTTGCTTATACCTGGATAAGTAAATGAACCCCCAAGTCGTATCATGTCTCACAACACGGAAATAGACAGACTAGCATATACAGTTACAACACTTTCGCCTCCTCACTCTGACTGACTATACTAATATTAATTTCTATTATAACCGACTATATTATTTTAAAATAGAAAAATTACAACACATATTTATTTGGAACACACTTAGTACATTCCATAGGTACTTACATATAAAAGAGGATTACAAATACTCCGACTATTCTATAACTTTAAAATCTTCTCTTGGAGAAACTCCTTATTATTCCTAGCACTTAGGTCTTTTGATTGTCTTATTATCTTTAATCATTGACTTCGCCGCTGAGGCCTAAACAATTTTTTTAATGTTGGCAGGCTTGATGTCTCAGACTGTTGGTGTCAATCACTTAATTGAAGATTCCAGTTCTAGTCGTCGGCTAGCGGGTGCCCAATGTCAGGTTTCTTCCCTATTCAGTTGACGATTATTAGTATCTATTGATCCTTGAGTCAGGGTTGTATTTAGTATAATATAAGATGATGCTCAACAGAACTTAATTTCATATAGATTGTTCGTTAACACACAGGAAGTGGCAAATAAGCCAAGAAATAGGTAATTTGCATGTTGATGGGTTGGTTGGTGATTTTAGTTGAGTCAATTCAATTGACTATCTCAACAATGAGGGTGCAACAGTCTGTGAACATAAGAATTAGCGAGAACAGGTAAATGTTCAGTCATAACAACTGATGGGGCCCTCGTCCTTCACAATGTCGGCCCAACACTCAGTCGCATACACACAAAAGCATAGAGTATCATGTCCTATGTATCCCTGCCATAGATAAGTCCCTTGTCCTAGGATCAACCATGACACAATGACATACAAATAAAGTACACACCTAATATTCTTATCCTTACCCAACTATTTTAGTAAGTCTAATCAATTTTAAACACACAGATATTCTATTTCACCCAGTCTAACTTTAATCTCTTGTGAATAATTGAATTTCGTTTTCTGAACGGTAGAACATCCGTTTTCGATTATCAACCGGCTTTGTTTCACCATTGCGGGTACCATGCTTCCTTCGATAAGCCTATATTTCGTTATGCCCTTTCTCGAACGGCATGGTTCAGATACTTATACAATTATTCTGGTCTTAGTTAAATAATTAATTTTCTCCTAACATTAACTGTCGTGTGCTCCTTCAACTGAATTTATACCACCATGACATGTCGGCACACACACACACACACACACACACACACACACACACACACACACACACCACGCACGCACGCACGCACGCACGCACCACCACCACACCACACACACAGAGTAAATAATTATTATTACATACTCATTGGTTCTCGAGATCACACACTCTTCAGTTGCGAATCTGGTGACTCTAGAGTTCCCTATATATATATATATATATATATATATATATATATATATATATATATATATATATATATATATATATATATATATATATATATATATATATATATATATATATGGAGTTAGATACAAGGCTAACAAGAGGCAAGAGAATTTACACTACAACACTTTTAATGTGTACGGTAGCCTAGCTAACAGGCAAACCTGGTCTAGCAACGTCGGGTGATAAATGCCAGAAGTAACCAATGTTTCTACTGGCCGGAAGTGGTCAGTCAGGTTTTTATGTTTCCAATATCATTCAAGCCAAACTAAGCTGGACTCTGCCGGACCTGTTTCTTTGGCAGTAAACATACACTTACGCTATGCTTTATAAAAAGATGTTTTGCATATCCTTTACAGGACATCGCTGTCAACATCAGCATCTTTCAGCTGATTGTTGATTTCTTGGCAAGATTACGCTCAGTAGTTTGCCATTGCTTTCTGAGCGGCCGGCTCACATACCCCGTAAGTTACCGACTCGATTCGAACCACTGCTGATTCTCACCGTCGTCACGTTACTTACGAGAGTATACGAGATTACGGAGAAAAGTTGCTAACCTCTAGGCCAGGAAGCCGGCGCTATTCTTTATACAAACAATATAGTAGACTGTAACTCTACATAAACATCAAAGAATATCGAGTAGAAGTAAAGAGTCCTATTTTATCGATAGACATATATCGGTATACACATAACTGTATAATATGGATATACGTAGTTCAAGCATAAATAGAGGGGTTTATGATGGCTTCGACACACGCAACCGCGCGCGCACACACACACACACACACACACACACACACACACACACACACACACACACCTGTACTTAATGCAGAAATTACACAACATAAACTAAAGTAATTAGATAACTCATTCAAGCTGAAACGTCCTTCGAGCTGAAACGTACAATGCACATATTCACACAGTAATTTGAATTGTTTACCACGGTAATTTCAAACTGACTATCATGTTTTATTGTTTGCACAAAGTTGGTTTCTATAGATGAATGGTGATTGCCTTGGGCAGCTTTAACAAGAGGGACCCATTTTTTTGTGTTAAACAACTGTCGGGATGCAGAGAAATAAATTATTACCAGACAAAAAAAATGTTTGCATATCCTTTACAGGACATCGCTGAGGACATTAGCATCTTTCAGCTGATTGTTGATTTATTGGCAAGATTACACTCAGTAGTTTGCCATTGCTTTCTGAGCGACCGGCTCACATACCCCGTAAGTTACCGACGCGATTCGAACCACTGCTGATTCTCACCGTCGTCACGTTACTTATGAGAGTATACGAGATTACGGAGAAAAGTCGCTAACCTCTAGGCCAGGAAGCCGGAATTACCAGATAATAAATCATAAATCTATTGTTTGTGTCTTCGTGATTCAATTTCACTACCAGAAAGCTTATGGTTTGAACAAAAACTGCGTGGCTTTCTTCTGGACTTCCCGTCTCTAGACAATGATCTGATGTAACTCTATTGTTTGTATATATTCTCTTATTTATAGTTAGATCTTATTTATATGGTTGGATCCCATCTAAATTTGGATGTATGCCATCTATATGGTTGGGTCTGTTCTGTAGAGGTGGATCTCTACATAGGACTGGATCTCATCGATTTATGGTTGAATCTCATCTATATATGGCTGGATCTAATCTATATGGTTGGAGCTCTGTGTGTGGTTGGATGTCATCTATATATGACTGGATCACATCTATATATGACTGGATCACATCTATATATGACTGGATCACATCTATATATGGTTGGATCACATCTATATATGGCTGGATCACATCTATATATGACTGGATCACATCTATATATGGCTGGATCACATCTATATATGACTGGATCACATCTATATATGGTTGGATCACATCTATATATGGTTGGATCACATCTATATATGGTTGGATCACATCTATATATGGTTGGATCACATCTATATATGGCTGGATCACATCTATATATGGTTGGATCACATCTATATATGGTTGGATCACATCTATATATGGCTGGATCACATCTATATATGACTGGATCACATCTATATATGGCTGGATCACATCTATATATGACTGGATCACATCTATATATGACTGGATCACATCTATATATGGTTGGATCACATCTATATATGGCTGGATCACATCTATATATGACTGGATCACATCTATATATGGCTGGATCACATCTATATATGACTGGATCACATCTATATATGACTGGATCACATCTATATATGACTGGATCACATCTATATATGACTGGATCACATCTATATATGGCTGGATCTCATCTATCTATGGTTGGATCACATCTGTATTTGGTTGGATCACATATATATATGGCTGGATCTCATCTATATATGGCTGGATCACATCTATATATGGCTGGATCACATCTATATATGGTTGGATCACATCTATATATGACTGGATCACATCTATATATGGTTGGATCACATCTATATATGGTTGGATCACATCTATATATGACTGGATCACATCTATATATGGTTGGATCACATCTATATATGACCGGATCACATCTATATATGACTGGATCACATCTATATATGGTTGGATCACATCTATATATGGTTGGATCACATCTATATATGACTGGATCACATCTATATATGACTGGATCAAATCTATATATGACTGGATCACATCTATATATGGTTGGATCACATCTATATATGGTTGGATCACATCTATATGGTTGGATCACATCTATATATGACTGGATCACATCTATATATGACTGGATCACATCTATATATGACTGGATCACATCTATATATGACTGGATCACATCTATATATGACTGGATCACATCTATATATGGTTGGATCACATCTATATATGACTGGATCACATCTATATATGACTGGATCACATCTATATATGGTTGGATCACATCTATATATGACTGGATCACATCTATATATGACTGGATCACATCTATATATGACTGGATCACATCTATATATGGCTGGATCACATCTATATATGACTGGATCACATCTATATATGACTGGATCACATCTATATATGACTGGATCACATCTATATATGGTTGGATCACATCTATATATGGTTGGATCACATCTATATATGACTGGATCACATCTATATATGACTGGATCACATCTATATATGACTGGATCACATCTATATATGGCTGGATCACATCTATATATGACTGGATCACATCTATATATGACTGGATCACATCTATATATGACTGGATCACATCTATATATGGTTGGATCACATATATATACGGTTGGATCACATCTATATATGACTGGATCACATCTATATATGACTGGATCACATCTATATATGGTTGGATCACATCTATATATGGTTGGATCACATCTATATATGGTTGGATCACATCTATATATGGTTGGATCACATCTGTATTTGGTTGGATCACATCTATATATGACTGGATCTCATCTATATATGGCTGGATCTCATCTATATATGGCTGGATCTCATCTATGTGGTTGGATCTCTATGTGTGATTGGATATCATCTATATATGGCTGGATCACGTCTATATATGACTGGATCACATCTACATGGGTGGATCTCTATTTATTGCTGGATCGCATGTATATGGCTGGATCGCATGTATATGTCTGGATCTCATCTATATGGCTGATCCCATCTATATGTGTAGATCTCTATTTATGGCTGGTTCTCATCTATATATGGTTGGATCGCATCTCCATATAGTTGGATCTCATCTACATATGGGTGGATCGTATCTATATATGGTTTCTTTCTTTATGTCTGTCTATAGGCCTATGTCCTATGTGCTTCTGTGGTAACAATTACATTACATGCTGCGGTGTCAGTGTGTATGTGTGTGTGTGTGTGTGTGTGTGTGTGTGTGTGTGTGTGTGTGTGTGGTGTGTGTGTGTGGTGTGTGTGTGTGTGCCTGCCTTTCAGCCTGGCTGGCTGGCTGTCGATCGGTAGGGCCATCCACCCGCACACCGGCTCGTCCGTATGTCCGCCTGCTTGAATGATTAATCTTGTTGTCCACTAGCTTATCAGTAGGTTAGTGTGTCGATAGATCTGTCTGTCCTCTACCAGTGCATCCGTGTCACTCTTCTCCGCCAGTTCGTCCGTCAGTCCGTCCACCGGTATGTAATGCCTGTTGTTCTACTTCCCTCCTGCCTGTTTTTGTGGCCGATTGTTTACTTAACTTTATCTCTGATTTCCTTTTGGGGTCCTCCTCTGTATTTCTGTGAAAATTATCACGCTTGTTTATTGTAGAAGGTGTGCCTTATGGCCTTTATTCTGCATCTCTAGGGTTGTTTACTTTCAGACCATGTTTGCTTATCTTATGCGTGTCTTGGTCAGTATGGGTTATTGAGTATAAAAATATGATGTTACATCTTACTCCTTCTGTTTCTGTCCTCTTCTTTCGTATTATCAGTTCCTGAAGCCCTCTTCTGTAAGTATCTTTCTTACCGTGAGCCCCAGAAGCTTTCCTGTGCTTTATTGTGTCTTTCTTACTGTCAGCTCCCGAAGAATATTTATAATAAAACTGCAGGATCAACCGTAACATAATAATTGACACAAATGCAAAAACCACCCACATTTCTCCCCGATGACTTCAGTACGCAGACAGTTCATGGAAATGAGCAACATTATACACAAACACGGCAAGCTATGACTATCCTTTCAAAGCGCACACAGGGAATGAGACTGTTTGCGAATTCGCATGATTTAAGAATGCTCTGTTCCTTTATCATCATTTCCTCAGGACTTGTCAGACACGCAGCCTCATTTCCGCAGCCTATAAGATAATCATTATCTTACTCTGTCTTCTGGACTAACCAATGAGTACTTTCTGTTTGTGTGCTAAGGCAGTGGTTCTCAACATATTGTACTGCAATATTTCTTAGTCCCATTGGTAAATGTGAATGCTATAAGTTGCTCTTACCTATAGCATTCCTGGTTGAGTTGAGTTGATTTAACAACCGAAATCACTGCACTCAGGACAATCACATATGCGTCCGTCACTTCGTTCAGCAGCTAGCAAAGAGTCGCACTACTAATAGTTCCCATCGCTATCTAATTGAAAGTTCTCCTTTTCTTCCCTCTCAATTTTGAGATTCTACCAGAACCCTTGCCAATCCCCTGCAATCTCATCGTTTCCACATGCGGGTTCTCAATCTGTTCCTCCACCCATAGGCGCACGATTACCTCTTCCTTGTCTTTGGGTAATAGACCACCAAACAGGTGCATTAACTGCCAGCCTATCAGCAAGTTCATTCTCCCGCACTCCCGCATGGTCAGGGAAAATAATCCATACAATTCTTACAAACAGTGACCTATGAAGCGAGGTGAGCCATTCCACACGAAACATTCCTTTCTCCACTTTACTAAGCATACTCCTTTAGTCGTGAGGAAGAAGATAATGTGTGTTGCACTGGTCTCCTCTAACCAACAGATGCCGATGTGACTGCTACCACCTCCAATCTCATGCTGGAGGTCGTAGCCACATAAGCCATAATCTCCTTTTTAAAGAATAGTCCATTATCATCATCATCGTCATTGGCACCTTGCCGTCTTGACAGACGATAGTTTGTGCTTTAAAAAAGGCATAATAACTTTTCCGAGACCAGTTAAGACCAGGGATGGAGTTATTGCTTCTCCATAGCACAAAGCCTGGGCTAAAATATAGAGATCATGTGTTGCCCATGCAGCATGATCCCTCTCTCGGCCTGCCTAGTTCACTCCAGAGGAAAGGTAACACCCCTACATCTGGAACAAGACAAGCTGCAGAAGCTGCCGGATCAGCAAAGCAATGCTCTAACTGTCCGCCTGTAGGAGCTTCGATCCTAGACCAGCTGCCAACCAAGGCTTAGGGCCTGGTCTGCCCTGCCATGACAATTTTGTCTTTAGCTTGCATTTCCTCGCACCAGGGTAAGGATTGTACCCTCCCAATTGCGCTCTTCCGCCCGAAGCCGTTGGCACAATGTGGGGTGTCGGGTTAGGTAAGCGCCGCCCAACGTTCGGCGCTAACAGAAGCCAGGTAGTACCGTCTACTGTTATACGGTAGCTCAGTCATATCTGACTAAGACCTGACACCATTAGCCTTCACAATAAAACCCCAACCATTCCGTCTGTTTCTCAACACTCACCCATCAGTATAGTTGACTATGTCACCTTGATGAGTATTACTCTGTACAAGTTGTTGCACCTAAAACTCTGTGTGGCCCACTGCCCATTCTCTACACTCACGATCTAGTTTTACTATTACATTGTGCCAGTCCGTCCTGTCTGCTTGTACTTCAACCCACTGTTTTTTTTTTTCACGATTGATGGTCTCTAGATCACAACGTATAGATATTTCTGACTGTGTCATTCAGGACCTGCCTCGTCTTAGTATATGACCCTTGACAATAGCCATGGCTTTGAGCAGGGGTGATCCCTATCTGCAGCAACTCTCAGGTACCATTTGGCGTGAAGGACACTATGTCTAACCGCCATTATTGGTAGCGCCAGGATATGACTCATACATATAATTGGTGTGTTTTCCTGTGCACCCCAGAATCACCCGAATGGCCTCATTTTGTTTGCGCTCCAAATTTTTAAGCTGGCTCTTTCATACTGTCAAGAGCCCCACACCATACCCAATGGCAGACATTATTAACTGCTGAAAGAGCCTGTAAAGCATCATCTGCTCTAACCGGTTTCTGTCATCGCCCTCAAAGCATTAAGTCCCCTACCAGCATTCACCACCAAAGTCTCCACATGATCTTTAAAAGACAAACACCCGTCGAAGGTGATACCCAAGTACTTCAATTTGCTCTCTCTACTAAGAGGACATCCATTCAATATAATACATGGGACAGCTGCTTTCATAATCCGGTTATCCAGGGAGTATCACACAGCCGATGCCTTGTCTGGGTTTAAAACGGCCTGCACCACTCTGTTACCCTGTTTACTGCCACCTGTAATTCTGCAGCCACACTTTCCCTATCTCTGCCCTGTCTGTACACCAGCACATAATCTGCAAATGTCAAGATTCTACCAACACCTGGTGTCTCAATACCCGCAACTTTGCTGGTGTAGACATTAAAGAGCACTGATGACAAGGAAGATTCCTGTGGAACCCAGGTGTAATCGTTCAGGGATCAGGAGTCCAGGGCCCATGCGCAGTGCAACCTTACGCTCGCAAAGGACTGCCGCAACCCATATATCAACCGGTCATACATGACCCTGTTATACGCATCCTCCAGGTCAAGAGCTAACGCCACTGTCTCATGTTTATTCTGGAACCCCTCCTAGGCATCAAATGCAATATTAGCCGCATTGGCCCAGGTATCCTTCCCAGGAAGTTAACTCTCGAGCCCTTTTGGCAACAGATTACAACTTTCCAAATGTCGCTGAATCCTGTGAGCTACTATATTTTCAAAGACTGTGCCAAAGATGTTTTGCAGTGTTATGATTCGTTATCCATTAAGTCTGGATTGGTCATTACCTGGCTTTGGGAGTGAGACCAGGTAGCTGTGCAACTAATCATGGGGAATTTCCACCGTATTGATGTTTAGATTGAAGCAAAGAACCATCTCCTCCAAGTCCCCATCTTTCATGTTATTCGTATGGGTGTACCTTACCCCAACCGGGCCTGGCGCTGTGTCTTTAGCCCTCTTCTATACCCGTATAATATCCTGCACCTTAACCTCACAGTTCTCCTTCCTAGTGACCCGTGACAAGGCTTCTCTGGCCATATCTCTAATAATCTCTATCTTGCTGATCCGTCTGTTTTAAAAATCGTGCATGAAAGGCCTCCCCTCTGTCCTGGTCAGTTGTCATAGGTCGGCTGTTATAATCATAAACGGTACCATATGTACTAGGCATAGCCTGTCTGCTCATCTGCTGGTGCAGCTTCCCGAATTTTCCTAATGTCTGTCAGAAGTCGGGGTGCCCCACCGCTAGATGAAAGTATTATTCACTGGCGAGCAACCCCAAATAGTCAGAAACTGACTAGGGACAAAATCTATATGGCTGAACTACAGATTAAGCCCATGAATATCCAACGAACAGCTCCAAGTGGCTCGTTACAAAATGAAATGAACTGTGCTGAATATTCGCCAAGGAATGGGAAAGAGAAGGTTAGCTAAGATAGATGTTTAAGTCTAAATATATTAGTATAGACGACTATCTCAGTACAGGTTTTTCTCCCTGACTGCTCCCTTCCTTGGTGTCTAAGTGAATCCCCACCAATGTACACAACAACACGTATGCACAATTGGAATTAAAATATAACGAGAGAACTATGAGTTACAAGACTACAACATTTATTTACTACTCATATTACACATGTAAGGTTTTTCCAGACGATGATGGATGCGTATGAGTTTCTGTACTACAGTAATCATGAAGGTGAAATGATTAATATACAATACGTAACTCTGAATCCTGTCTGGATCAGTGAGAGATCAGCAACTCTCCAGTGGAAACCAAAAAAGAAACAGCTTGCCGGTATTCTGACGATCCTGTCAGTCCTGACACTCCTAGTCGTCACTCGTTCTTGAGATCTACAACATAGGTGCTCCTTGTGAGAGCTTGAAAGGAAGTCAAGAATGTGTTATATCTAGTTCTACATCAGCGCAATCCTAATTAAAACATATCATAACACAAACATATACGATGACCAGTCTGGCCAAGTTTATCTTTCAGCTCTACTGCGTTCACCATCCTCCTACTCCCTACTGTCTTTAGTCTGGGACGGGCTTTTCAATTGTCTCACACGCCTGTAATGATTACATTTCTGCCGCCCCATGTCCATGTCGCTAATACAGAAATTCTGTGTCGTACAGCCGCTCCGTCCAAAGTTAGTTTAGCAGCTCACAGGGTCGGTAATGGTATTATAATAGTACCGGGTCATCCGGGCTTACAAGCCGTGACCAGTAGCTGTGCCAGGTTCCCATGCATTACCGTGAACGCACGCCCACAATACACTGAGAAAGTTTAGCACCATATACCCTATACCAATTGTGGGTAATGTCTGTACCCTTACACCTCTGCTTCCAACACAATCATTGGCCAATGTGCCAATGCGCAGACAATAGCATAACACTTCATATTGGTAGGTTTGCATATGGCAAATCAATATATCAAACATCCAATACACATAAACATATTGATTAAACTAGACATATTATGTTACTTTAACATCATAGCATAATGCACTAGTTAGTTTGTATGTATACGAAATGAGACGTATATACACAAAAAGAACATGTACGAAGCATATTCCTAGCATCGTATATTCATATGAAATTACACATACATACATCCAACATATCCATAAACATTATATTACTTCAAGATGGACATCTAATGATACTCAACATAATAGTATCAGGAATTATTAATGAGTACTAATATTGTATAGCTACAAAATGAGATATACAACAAGTCTAAATGAAGTGACCACACAGACCAGCCATATTTGCTGAGCTGTCCGGTTTAATCACCACTTAGTTACTGCTGTTGTAAGAATTAAATAAATAGTCAGTTGACTATATTCTGTACAACAAATGCACACACCAAAACGAGACTAGTCTAGTTTACAAAGAAATGACAAGCATCTACCAAGACACCTCAAGTATATCTAGACAAGATCTGCCTTTCACAAGTTTCTCCTTCTCAGAAGAGTAATACATGAAGCACAATGATATTGAACACAGTACTTAGAAAAAAAACACACTCAAGTATCCTATGACAATGATAGTTCTTGCAATAACCTAGATCAGGTATAGACTGAAAGTTCATATGTCTAAAAGACTGTTGCATAGTTACTAAGAAATCCTTCCTAGACGCCAACATAATAATCATGCATATGACTAAAAACGAGCTGGTTGTCTCACCTGTTTTGAAGTCAAATATTTTCTAACATAAAACAGGCTAGGGACCCTTATTTAAGCTGAGTCCAGGCAGACAGTATTATCTCCTTGGCATTCCCGTCATAAATTAGTCTTATCACCCCCTGACGGTAATTGCACTTATCGCTGCAACCTGGCCATCACACCTTGCTCCTCTCTGTCTGGTACACAGTCTACAGGCCCAGTGTTAATTGCCTTATCAGATCTGTTTTCACACATTCCTGAGTCTGCCAGTCAGAGTGGATGGAGCTTGTTTACAGCCCTGGGGCTATTATCTTCCCCTGTGTCAATGTTGTTCACACCTGGGCGATTTCCTAGCCCTGGGGCTATTATCTTCCCCTGTGTCAATGTTGTTCACACCTGGGCGATTTCCTACCTCTGCTTATCAGGTGTCATGCCTGGTCGGTTTTAAATACACTGTCCATTTTACTTGCCATCTGCAAGCTTACATCATGGCTAGAGGCTTTTTGTGAATAATCTTACCTCACGACTAGATAGCCGTGGAGTAGCGTGATTAATTCATTCTTTCTCAATTTGGCCTCTCAAATTTGGAGACCGAGAAAAATATTCTGGGATGTTAAGGCGGCATTTCACGACAATGTCACATCCCCACCGACTTCATGTGTAAACTGTTCCCACTTCATCCTTTTTGCCTCTGCTGCCCGGAGTTTAAAATCCTGCACCTTTACTTTTATGTCCCTTTCCGCCTCCTCCAATTCTGTAGCAAATGAATCTGTTGCTCTCCGCACCCTTTGCCAATTCCTTATGGCCACCATCATTTCCTGCCATGATGTCTCCATCTCTGGTGTCCACCATGTTGGTTGGGTAAAGAATCTTCTTTTTGGTTTAGACCGTCTCTGTGAACGAAGACACCCCCCCCCCCCCCCAGAGCGAAGAGTGGTCGCAATCAAAACTGAATGCTCTGCGGGCTTTTATAGCCCTGCTATTTAATCAGTACAGAGCAGGGTAGGTGGTTGCTTCCATGATCCCCAAGGACACTCTAGTTTGTTTTGTATGCCTCTTGGGATAGAAGTGCCGTCGATGGCACGTCTCATTGCCAGCCTGGTTGGTGTCCCATCATTTAGACAGACCATATCCGACTAAGAGCTGTACCCTGTCTGTTCTCTCCCGATCTGTCCCATTCTTTTGCGCGTGCATTGAAGTCACCACATATCTGATACCTGGTACCAGGGGTATCCGCTGAAACTTTCAACCAGTCCCAACTCTCTCTCTCTCTCTCTCTCTCTCTCTCTCTCCTCTCTCTCTCTCTCTCTCTCTCTCTCTCTCTCTCTCTCTCTCTCTCTCTCTCTCTCTCTGCTTACGCAAGATTCACCACTTACAGATATATGTATTAGGTTCCAGCTTAAGTTAAATGTGCTGGATAAGCAGACACTCTACGTTTGACCTTCGATGTGACAGTTTCAGTTCAAGACATACTTAGCCACCAGAACCTAGTATTTCTATAGAACTGTGTACGTGACCTGAGAGTCTATTGAGGAACAACTTGAAGACAACTCGTGTAATGTCGTTCAATCGGTAGACGACAGAATAATGTCGTTTATGGTTTGATGAGTTCCTACATTCTATAACATGAGATGCAATAATACATTCTTTCCCTGGTCAATTGCTGAGTGCACATTCTTTCATTCACTTTTTATTTTAAACCGCTCTTATGGAATTTTTCTACACATCAGTTAGGAGGCAAAGATACCACCAGGAGTGTTGTCAAATTCAAGTACTTACACGGGGGAGGGGAGTGCTGAAAGCGTGTCCATCGTGAGTGATCCAATCACTCTTGAAGCCAGCCGACCTGCTCTATCGTTGCCTCGTACTCTAGCATAACTCGGAGAGTATATCGGTACAACTCCAGAAATTCAGAAACAGCTGTTGCTCTGGTTACTTGATTGCATCTATCCACACGAAAGCAGCGGCTAAATGCGTCTTCATACTTGAGGTTGCAGTTGGATGAGCTCCCTTCTGCTGAGCGTGACATAACTCACTGGTTCTAGCTGAGAATGTCCACACCGGGTTTTTCTCCACGATGCGTAGATCCCTCGGTGCATACTGTCCATGATCTCCGCCAGCATGCTCATCTATCAACTGTTGACAGTCTTGTATCCCCATTGTACCACTCCCTACAAACTCTGGGTGTCACCTGCTTTAGTTCCTACCGCTATCAGTCAATCCATTTCTTTCTTCTGTTTACGTGCTAGAATAATGACAACCCTCCTCGTGGTATCTTCTGCCTCCGCCATCCACAACCGAACTCTTTCATTCGGTATATTTGAGATCAGTCTGGTTGCCATGAAGTATGGCTGTATATTATCACTGATGACTTGCATACCGATCTAATCCCAAGAATACGGGCGATCTGATTAGGGTATCTCGTCCACAATCCGGAATTTCATAATGGAATCCATTATTTCGTTCTTGTAGCGCTCACTCCATACAGTGCTAAAGAACCTACGTAATGATTAATATATCGATAGAACTAAGTTATGCAACAACCGGGGTAGACCAGAGGATGCTTTACAGGCTCTTTCAGCAGTTAATAATTTCTGTATGGTTTGTGGCTGCTGACAGTATCAAAGAGCCAGCTTGAAAGGTTGGAGCGCATACAGAATGCCGCCATGCGGTTAATCCTGGGGAGCACAAAGGACACACCAATTATATGCATGAGGCATATCCTGGTGCTACCAACAATGACGGATAGGCATAGGGCCCTTCAGGTGAAATGGTACCTGAGAGTTGCTACAGATAGGGATCACCCGCTGCATGCAGCCATGGATATAGTCAAGGGTCACAGACAAAGACGAGGCAGGACCTGGATGACACAAGCAGAACTTTATATATGTCAAGTGTGTGATCTAGAGACATTCAATCGTGGAACAGAGTGGGTTGAAGTTCTGCAAGACATGACGGACTGGCACAATGTAATAATAACACTGGGTCGTGAGTGCAGAGAATGGGCAGCGGGCCGCACTGAGTTTGAAGTGCAACAGCTGATCCAGAGTAACAAACATCGAGGTGACATAGTCATCTACACCGATGGGTCAGTGGTGAGAAACAGATGTAGTGGTTGGGGTTTTATTACAAAGGCTAATGGACGAGTCTTGAAAAAGGAGAGTCTAGCATATGAGACTACGACCTCCAGTATGAGAATGGAGGTGGAGGCAGTAACAGCGGCATTCCGTTGGCTAGAGGATACTACTGCAACACACGCTGTATTCATTACAGATTCAAAGCGTATGCTTAGTAAGGTGGAGAAAGGAATGTTTCGTGTAGAGTGACTATCGTCGCTTCAGAGGTCACAGATTGTGAGAATTGTATGGATATTTTGCCCTGGCCATGCGGGGGTGCGGGGGAATAAGCATGCTGATAGGCTAGCAGGGAATGCACCTCTTAGTGGCAGATTGCCTATGGACAAGGGGGAGGTGGTCGTGCGCTTGTGGGGCCAGGTGAAGAAGGCGGAGGAACAGACTGAGAACCCATATGTGGAAAGAATCTGAATGCGGGGGGTCGGCAGGGGGTCTGGAAGAATTTCAAAACTGAGAGGGAAGACCAGGAGAACTTTTAATCAGATAGCGGTGGGAACGATATATTCTTCTATAACATGTGTGTTCAGTTGTCACTTGCATATATTGTTGTTTATTGCTACTTATAATTTCCTGGTCAGTTATAAACATGTCACGTCTGCCTGCTAACCTACTCATAGTTAACAGTCAGTCATTGTAGAGTAGACATTGTATATTTGCAGCAATTTGTCAAATACATTCTTGTACTGCAGAGTTGTGAAGGCTCTCTTCCAGACTTGCAGTGGCTTCATGTGGTTGTCTAGCCAGTGCCCTGGCAACTTGCAAGTTTCTATACAGAAATATCAGTTGACGAACCCTTTGATGCCACAAGGACAGTTCATTAATAACAACATATGTATTGTTTGGCTCTCATAGACCTAGGAAAGACGCAGATATTAGAGGACGTACTAGACAGCATAACACTTGGAAGCTGTAGCTACCGACCGGGATTCATACCGGTCACCTTTAAATGACAACGGCCCCTGCTTTACATGATGAATTACAGGAGCGAAAGACCGGTGCGTCGTCATGTGTCTTCGCGTCCCAGATTGAAAAAGTATACCACAAAACAGGTGGATTGTGTCTGCATTATCCCACCGTTTCAGAACAGGGCGGGGGGGCGTTGTATCTTTGATTCAGTGCATATATATGTACGTTGTTTCCCCATACTCCGTCCAGAATACCCGGGTACCCCTGTTATGCCTACTATACTCCCTATTATAATGATAGGCCCTTTTTTGCGCATCCCTTACAGGACGCTGCAGTCAACATCAGCATTTTCAGCTGCTGTTAATGTACTAGGCAAGATTACGCTCAGTAGTTTGCCATTGCTTTCCGAACGACCGGCTCACATACTTCCGTAAGTTACCAACACGGTGAGAACCACTACCGATTCTCGCACAGGTTACGTTATTCACGAGTATATACGGGATTACGGAGAAAGGCGTTAACACCTAGGCCAGGGAGACCGGTGTTAGGCCCTTACCGATGTAAATTTTACAGAAAGATAGAATGTGTCTGAGAATACCTTTAATCATATGTAAACTATGTAAATTAAATCATAGGTGTACGTTTTTCTAGACATAATTAATAATAGACGTAGTTCTGCCTACAGCCTCATCTTCTCCCTCGCTAATCTTTGAGTGCTCAGAGTGTATAACAGTGAAGTTCCCAAAGGTAAGATACAGATGAGGCAAAGATGTATTGTGGGATACACGAAGTACACCCACACGCTTACACAGTTCCATCACCTAGAACACCAGTCGCTCCTAAAGAGGCTCACTGCCACAGTCTAAAAGGGACTTCTCCAGCCTATAATTACTTGTGGACCACAATCATTGCCACTAATGTCGTATATTTTAAAGAGAGAAGATGCTGGGCAGTTTGATATCATGTCATGCAGCAACATCGGCATCAATGATGGATGGCCCTACGCGGGACGTAAGGCTGTTGACAGACATGCTCACCATCGCCACACAGCATGGTCCAGAATAAATTGTATGTCTGGCTTAGCGTGCTCACTACGCTCTGAAGCTCCCAAGTTCTCTTCTGCGATGAAACGGCAACAGTTAAAAGTAAATTGGAGGGAAACAAAAATACCCTCTTCCACGGGGCGAGAGATATTGAGTATATTTAGATTGTACGAGCCTCATGTTGTGACAGACAATCCCCACTCCATGGATGTTGTGGTCAGTATAGTGTTGGTAGCCTGTACTCCCCCAAACAATTCATTTATCTATTGTAGGCTGACCGTTCTCCGTGGCGAAGAGGTTACGGACGCGGTTCGCCATCCCGTATACCCGCGTTCGAAACACATCTACGCACGGGGAATCATATCGGTGTCTCGGGAATCGTGAAACTGCCTGTCACTATCCCCTAGCCCCAGACGCCTGAACAGTAGAATAGTACTGCTTCACAAAGACGTGTTGAAGCTTTCCATCAGGGCCAGCTAGTTTTTCCTTCTGTATTCTCAAATCACATTAAACACAGGTTGCGACATCCGGCGTCACTTGGGGATTCTGGAGAAAGTTTTGGACATCAGGAGATTTGGACAGACGGGTAAACAGTCTGAGCATGTTCATTAGTTGAACTTAACAATAACACAGAGGTTTGTGGAGCAGATGATTGTGTGCGTCTATTGGCATGCCCTGTAGTGATTATACCATAGTTATACACATGCGTGTGACGCAGATCATGTAATGATCCTGTTTTGTAAGATAACACGAAAGATGTGTAGTTTCGGCAATTTTAGTGCTTTCTCAGCTTTACAATACCTGTATAGTCCAGAATAGCTAAATACAACCTGTACTGACCAGAATAGGTTAAACATAACCTCTACTTCCTAGAATATCAGAACTAAACATGTACTGCCCAGAATAGCTAAACAAACCATTATTGCCTAGGATTTTCGATCAAAGCCTTCACTGCCCAAAATAGATAGTCAAAACGTTCACTACCCAGAATAGCTAAACACAACCTATAATGTCTAGAATAGCCATTTCCTGCTTAATTAAGTTAAAAATGTCGGAGGTGTTAAAATATCGACATGTCACTTGTCAAGTTGTCAAATCTACTTCCTGTATAAAGGACATATCGGGTCCAACTTTACTAAAATATCTGTACATAGGTTACGGAGGTTTTAAAACTCAACCCTACTGGTAGATACCAGATATAGGCCAATCGACTTTTTGTCCAGTTATTGGTTTTAGAATTTACGTACTTTTTCACAGTTGAAATGAAGGAGATGGAGATGATTCCTCTTCTAATGACGCCATTAGCAGAACTAGCTAGAAGCCTGATATCACATGCCCACTCTATCACTGTCATGTCCGACGTCATTATTTCAAAGGTCATCGGGTCAAGTGGGGATAACTCAAAATTGTGTTATCGACGCAAACATCCAATAGGGCACACGTCTGGTCTTATCTCCATTCCCCCAGGTTTTTAAGACGTGTCAGTCAAACAGTGCCGGGGATCTTCTCTGTGATGCAATCCGTGTAATTATCATCCAGTTTTTAGTATTGGAAACTGAAAGCATGCTTCAGCTAGTATTGGGCAATGTTGTGTTGTGATGTGCAGGCCTAATTGATCATCTCTTGCAGTAGTTACTGTCACCCTGTCTGTTGCAAACAGGTCTTACTGTAACTATATCCAGTAATTGTTACCGGAACTCTTCCTATTTCCAGTAATTGTTACCGGAACTCTTCCTATTGCCAGTAATTGTTACCTGAACTCTTCCTATTTCCAGTAATTGTTACATGAGCTGTTTCTATTTCCAGTAATTGTTACCTGAACTCTTTATATTTCCAGTAATTGTTACCTGCCCTCTTTATATTGCAAGTAATTACTAATGTTAAGTAATACATATAGCCTACGTGTTTTCATATTTTAGGACGGAAGACAGTGAAGTAATTGAGATACAGTAGGTGAATGTAACACCTGGATGCGACCGACCAACGAATGCCAAGGTTATCTTGTTTCATTATCATATATTATCAGTCTAATTACCAACTGATGTTGACGATCACGCTACTCCACAACCCCTGTTCTGTTTCAGAGTTCATAAATTCATATGCAGGTCTATCGATAATGATGGAAACGTCTTCAGACAATAGAAAACAGATTAAACAGTGAAGATATAAACCGGAATTATTAAATCCAGAGCCCTGGAAATCTACATAGAATCTAATACAGAAGTTAGGAAACGGATAATGACGGAAACAAGAGATAATTTAGATGGCTTTGCAGAAGAAGCAGAATCGGGTAGCAGCTAATGCGGACCTTGTATTGGGTGCTGAAGACAACAGTATGAAGATACACGTTACAATGGCTCCCAGCAGGGATGGATTTCGATGGGGCCAGACTTGGTGAACTTGACTTGTCTGAGGACACTGCCCTATTGTCCCACACAAGAAAGCAGATGCCAGTCACACTAAACACTCACGCTGGAGGGTCGTTCACTAATGGGTGTCAGTGACTTGTATAGAGTGGATGTAATGGGTGTCAGTTACTTGTATAGAGTGGATGTAATGGGTGTCAGTGACTTGTATAGAGTGGATGTAATGGGTGACAGTGACTTGTATAGTGTGGATGTAATTGGTGTCAGTTACTTGTATGGAGTGGATGTAATGGGTGTCAGTGACATGGATAGAGTGAGTGTAATGGGTATCTGTGACATGTATAGAGTGGATGTAATGGGTGTCAGTGACTTGTATAGAGTGGAAGTAATGGGTGTCAGTTACTTGTATAGAGTGGATGTAATGGGTGTCAGTGACTTGTATAGAGTGGATGTAATGGGTGACAGTGACTTGTATAGAGTGGATGTAATTGGTGTCAGTTACTTGTATAGAGTGGATGTAATGGGTGTCAGTTACTTGTATAGAGTGGATGTAATGGGTGTCAGTGACTTGTATAGAGTGGATGTTAATGGTTGTCAGTTACTTGTATAGAGTGGATGTAATGGGTGTCAGTGACTTGTATAGAGTGGATGTAATGGGTGATAGTGACTTTTATAGAGTGGATGTAATTGGTGTCAGTTACTTGTATGGAGTGGATGTAATGGGTGTCAGTGACATGGATAGAGTGAGTGTAATGGGCATCTGTGACATGTATAGAGTGGATGTAATGGGTATCTGTGACATGTATAGAGTGGATGTAATGGATGTCAGTGACATGTATAGAGTGGATATAATGGGTATCTGTGACATGTATAGAGTGGATGTAATGGCTGTCAGTGACATGGATGGAGTGAATGTAATCGGTTTCAGTGAACTGGATAGAGGTATGTAATCACCATTCTGTAATACTTACTCCAACATTGGCAAGGCCACCAAGATCCCCAAATCATCCTCAAAGTTACAACAAGGACATTACTTTCTTTAATACGCCCCTATCTCGAGAAACACACTATTTTTTAGCCCTTAACCTTGAAACTTTATTTTTTCTCATGGCGTGTCTCTTCTTTAAACACTGTTCTGTTATGTTTATGTGACTTGCTTGTCTTTGATTCTCTTCTCTTGTTTCTCGAGAGCATATGCCACTTGCTTGTCGTAAACTCGTTATTCCGGATAGTCTAACGCGTATATTACACATTTATATGCCACTTGCTTGTCGTAAACTCGTTATTCCGGATAGTCTAACGCGTATATTACACATTTATATGCCACTTGATTGTCGTAAACTCGTTATTCCGGATAGTCTAACGCGTATATTACACATTTATATGCCACCTGCTTGTCGTAAACTCGTTATTCCGGATAGTCTAACGCGTATATTACACATTTATATGCGCCGTTTTCTCTTTATCTTGTCATCTGTTGTTTCTACTCTCGCATCATCACGTGACTAGTTTATTTTGTGTGATGAATGGGTGACTCCGTGTTCAAGTGGTTGACCGCCTGCCTCGCGCACCGAAGGTTGTGGGTTCGATTACAGTCTATATAGTTCGATTCACGAGTGCGATGTTCTCGGAGAATTCTGGAGGTCGTCGCTGAAGCTGCGGAGTTCGAATTTTAAGCGACGCTATCGGTAGGCCGCCCTGCGGAAAGAGACTGAACCATATAAGATACAACACGGTGCAATGAAGTCGACTCTCTAGCTTTTTGCTAATGATTCCTCTGTATCATATGTTCGCATTTCATTGTTTTGCTTACCAACAACTGAAGCAGTGACTATTCTAACATTACACAATGGAGACGTGACTTGTATGTAACACACGGTGTACTGTCTGCCATGGAGACGTGAATTGTATTTAACACATGGTGGGCTATATTTAATAGAGACGTGACTTGTATTTAACACATTGTGGACTATCTGCCGTGGTGACGTGACTTGTATGTAACACATGGTCTGCTATTTGCCATGGTGACGTGAGTCACGCTAGCAGACAGTGCTGGTTGATGCAGAAAGCACAGCTCTACAGCCAAGCTCATACATTTGCTAGTGTTCTTTGCTGCTTTACTAGCTCATTACCGCCAACATATTTACACTTTCTCTTCTAATACCTTAATTCACGGCCCCCGACTTCTGCAAATATCAGTCACTGCCCATAGTTGTGTTAGTCCTTTAGTACCTTAAGACCGACTCGATTGCCAAACAAGTATATGTTGTACTGTGCCTCTATTGCCCAGCTATCCTGTCTGTCCGCTAATTCTGAGACAAGATAATGAACAACATTTGTCTGCCCTGGTCGACTTCATTAATGTCTACCGTATCCCTAACTAATCTCTGTTTCATGTTTGTGTCTCATTTACCAAGCCGCTTGACGTCGTCTTTGTAGCTTTATATCTTTGTTTTAGCTTATTCTGTTGTATTCATATACTTCATATAACGCCTTGTGATCTCTCTTCTGACTTTATTGTCCGTTTGATTCCCTCTCTCTCTCTCTCTCTCTCTCTCTCTCTCTCTCTCTCTCTCTCTCTCTCTCTCTCTCTTTCTTTCTTTCTCTCTCTCTCTCTCTCTCTCTCTCTCTCTTTCTCGCTCTCACTTCCCTCTCTATCTATCTAATCTCTCTCTCTCTCTCTCTCTCTCTCTCTCTCTCTCTCTCTCTCTCTCTCTATATATATATATATATATATATATATATATATATATATATATATATATATATATATATATATATATATAAAAACAAAGTGTATGTATATATATATGTATGTATGTAAATATGTATGTCCTTTATTTGTTCGCGAACGGCCCATCCGATTGAGATGAAATTTTCTACACGCCTTCCTTTCATTCCAGAGCTGTCAACTGTCATAGTTTTTTTTTCTTCTTCCTCCTCCTCCCTCCTCCCCCTCCCAGAATACGTACGTAAATATATGATGATGATGATGAAAGAATCCCCGAACCAAAACGCTAGGGAAAGGGAAGAAAATGACGTGACTACACAGAATCGTCACACGGCAATCATCATCATCAAGTGCCGTGCCGGCTGGCGTAGGCGTTCATGGCTCTCCGTAGATCTCAGTCTTTGGTTTTTTGATCAACTGGGCTGCTGATATTCCTCCATGCCACGGCAATATCAATAACAATTCATCTTTTTATGTGTAAGGAAGTTATCTACAGTCGTGTAGAAGGGAAGAACTAGACGAGTATGAATTCGGAATGGCGAACTCTCTCCCCCTCTCTTCTCCTCCCTCTACCTCCTCCCTCCACCCTTCTCCTCTTCCTCCTCCCTCTCATCCCTCTCCCTCCTCCCTCTCCCTCTTCCCTCTCCCTCCTCATCCCTCCTCCTCCTGTCTCCCTCCTCCTCCTCCTGCCTCCTTCTCCCTCATCATCCTCCCTCCTCCTTCTCCCTTCTTCTCCCTCTTCCCTCTTCCTCCTCCTACCTCCTCCCTCCTCCTCCTCCCTCCACCCTCCTCCTCCCCTTCCTCCTCCCTTTCCTTCCTCCTCCTCCTCCCTCTACCTCCTCCTCCCCCTACCTCTTTCCTCCTCCCTCCTCCTCCTCTTCCACCTCCCTTTCCTTCCTCCCCTCCTCATTCTCCCTCCTTCCTCTCCCTCCTTCCTTCTTCTCCCTCTGCCTCCTCCCTCCTCCTCTCCCCTCCTCCTCCCTCCTCCTCCTCCTCCCTCCTTCTCCTTTCTTCTCCTCCTCTCCCCTCCTCCTCCTCCTACCCTCTTCATCTTCCCCTCCTCCCTCTCCTCCTCCATCCTCCTCCTCCCTCTTCCTCCTCCTCCCTCTTCCTCCTCCTTCCTCTTCCTCCTCCTTCCTCCTCCTCCCTCTTCCTCCCTCTCCCTCCTCCATCCTCCTCCCTCTTCCTCCTCCTTCCTCCTCCTCCCTCCTCCTCCCTCTTCCTCCCTCCTCCTCCTCTCTCCTCCTCCCTCCTCCCTTTTCCTCCCTCCTCCTCCTCCCTCTACCTCCTCCCTCCTCCTCTACACTCTTCCTCCTACCCTCTTCCTCTTTCCCTCCCCCTCCTCCCTATCCCTCCTTCTCCCTCCTCCTCCTTCTTCCTCCCTCCTCCTCCTCCCTCCTCCCCCTCCTCCCTCCTTCTCCTTCCTCCTCCTCACTCCTCCTCCTCCCTCCTCCTCTGTCTACCTCCTCCCTCCTCCTCCCTTCACATTCCTCCTCCTCCCTCTTCCTCCTCCTCCCTCCTCCTCATCCCTCCTCCTCCCTCCTCCTCCTCCCTCTACCTCCTCCTCCCTTCACATTCCTCCTCCTCCCTCTTCCTCCTCCTCCCTCCTCCTCCTCATCCCTCCTTCTCCATCCTCCTCCTTCTTCCTCCCTCCTCCTCCTCCTCCCTCCTCCCCCTCCTCCTTCCTCTTCCTCCCTCTCCTCCTCCTCACTCCTCCCTCCTCCTCCTCCATCTACCTCCTCCCTCCTCCTCCCTTCACATTCCTCCTCCTCCCTCTTCCTCCTCCTCCCTACTACTCATCCCTCCTCCTCCTCCTCGCTCCTCCTCCCTCCTCCTCCTCCCTCCTCCTCATCACTCCTCCTCCCTCCTCCTCCTTCTTCCTCCCCCTCCTCCTTCCTCCTCCTCCCTCTCCGCCTCCTCCCTCCTTCTCCTCCCTCCTCCTCCTCCCTCTTCCTCCCTCTACCTCCTCCTCCCTCCTCCTCCCTCTAACCGCCTCCCCCCTCCTCCCTTCACATTCCTCCTCCTCCCTCTTCCTCCTCCTCCCTCCTCCTCTCTCCGCCTCCCTCTTCCTCCTCCTCCCTCTACCTCCTCCCTCCTCCTCCCTTCACATTTCTCCTCCTCCCTACTCCTCCTCCTGCTCCCTTCTCCTCCTGCGTTCTCCTCCTCCCTCCTTCTCCCTCCTCCTCCCTCTTCCTCTTCCCTCCTCCTCGCCTCCTCCTCCACCCTACTCCTCCCTCCTCCTCCTAATCCCTCCTCCTCCCTCCTATTCCTCCCTACTCCTCCTGTCTCCTCCCTCCTCCTCCCTCCTCTTCCCTCCTCCACCTCCCTCTTCCTCCTCCCTCCTACATTTACCCAAGACAGACAGACAGTCAGACAGATCGTCGGGAACGGGATCTTATATGACTACTTATATAATTTAAATGAGATGCTCTCCACCATGGGCTGGGCCGGGTCAGACAGACAGATAGATAGACAGACAGACAGACAGACAGACAGACAGACAGACAGACAGACAGACAGACAGACAGCAGACAGACAGACAGACAGACAGTCGGGAACGGGAACTTATATGACTACTTATATGAATTAAATGAGATGCTCCCCACCAGGAGTTGGGCGATGCCGGGCCGGGTCAGACAGACAGACAGATAGATAGTCGGAACGGGAACTTATATGACTACTTATATGAATTAAATGAGATGCTCCCCATCAGGGTCTGGGCGAAGACGGGCCGGGTCAGACAGACAGACAGACAGACAGACAGATAGACAGACAGACAGACAGACAGACAGACAGTCGGTAACGGGAACGAGAACTTATATGACTACTTATATGAATTAAATGAGATGCTCCCCACCAGGGTCTGGGCGAAGCCGGGCCGGGTCAGCTAGTATATATATATATATATATATATATATACATATATATATATATATATATATATATATATATATATATATATATATATATATATATATATATATATATATATATATATAGTAATGCGGAAGTTAACGATTAATTAATCGATTAATCGTTAATTTTTATTAACGATTAATTTGTTGTTTTTTAACGATTAATCGAAAGCTTTTCTCCCATCACTTATACAAATGAACCACAAGTCTAAAAGTAACAACATGGCAGCGGAGAAATATAAACAAATGTCCGGACGACTACATGAACATTTTGGTTTTAAAGTATTGACTGATGGAAATATTGAAAATTCTGAAAAGGTTGATTGCGTTCATTGTGATAAATCGTTTGCCTACCATGGTTCTAACACCGCTTACTTACCACCTTCAAAACAAACATCCACTAAAGTATCAGAAACTTCAGCAGAGACGGTCTATTGCAGCATCGTCACCTACTTCGAAGTAGGCTACTTTGAGTCACTTCTGTCGTTCTAGTTCTGATGTTCGTTCTGATGTTTTAGTGTATCGTCAGGGTAAGGATAGAGAGGAGGTTGCTGTGGAACTACAAACCGAACTCAATCGCATAAGTACTTGGTGTGATCAAGCTGGGGCAATGGTCAACCCAACAAAGGCAACCGTGACTTGGTTCTCGTTGAATAATCATATTGTCAACAATCCAACACCAACTGTAATGCTGTGTTCAGAGACGGTGGAAAGAACGCAGGCAATGAATTACCTGGGGATACAGTTTGATCGAAGCCTTGCTTATAATGTGCACATAGACCAGGTGATAATAAAGGCCAAGCGGGGTTTGGCAGCGATGCGGGTGATGGCGGCAGCAAACTGTGAGCAGCGCCATCTATGTTCTTCTGTACGAGGGGCTGGTCATGTCTGTTTTGGAGTATGCAATGGCAATACTGACTCTCAGCCATAAGCAGATAGAAAGGATGGAAAGGATACAGAATGAAGCTATGCGCATTATTCTTGGATGTACAAGAGATACAGCATGCAGGGCGATGCGCTACCTTCTTGATTTTCCAACCATTGAAGAGAGAATACAAGGTTGCAGGGCACGTGCCTACCTCAGAATTAACGCAAACACACAACATCCACTGCATAGTGAAATTAGGAAGGTGAAGGGCAGCAGGTTAAAAAGAGGACGGTCGTGGATGGGTCAAGCCGAAGACATTCTTCAACAGGTGTGTTCACTTGAAGACTTAGAACCTGGCGAGGAGTGGGTGCAAGTGCCAACAGACTTCTGCACATCCTTTTCAGTTTGCATCCAACTAGATAGAAAATGCAGACAAGAAATTCCGGCTGCTGTTGAGGCTGAAGTACAAGCGTTGATTTTCGAGAATTCGCTAGACGGTGACGCGGTCATCTACACAGATGGGTCGGTCGTCCGACATGTGAGAAGCTCATGGGCCTTTACTGCTCGGGCCGGAGGGAGAATTGTGAAGAAGGACTCTGGTGCTTTCACTGAAACCACAAGTAGCCTGACCATGGAAGTCATGGCAGTAAGTAAAGCAATAACATGGCTCGAGACACAGACATTCACTAGGGCTTGTTTCCTTAGCGACTCAATGAACATGATCAAGAGGATAGAGGAGGGGTCGATCAGAAGAGAATGGTTGCTGCCTCTGGAGCGGTCTCGGCTGGCAAAGATTAGTTTCATCTTCGTGCCAGGGCATGCGGGAGTACAAGGAAATGAGCGGGCTGACAAGCTCGTAGGTGAGGCTACTGTGGAGGGCGGACGCGCCATGGATCAGGCCGACATTCTGAATGCTCTACGAGAAGTAAGACTTCTACGAGAACCAAGTGATGACTGTGAATCTACAACAATGGCCAGACTGCAAGAGCAGCAAATTAAAAGAGGGGTGGCCAAACAAGAACACTACGCAGGAAGCCAAAGAAGATTGATAAACCAACACAGAACTGGCGTCGTTAGCCGCTACACGTTGCGGGATTTGCTGAGGAGGGGATCCGAGCACTTATGGACTGAATGGTTCGATGTGCAATGAGGATGATCTGTCGACTAACTAACTAACTAATTAACTTCTGTCGTTCGTCTGATCGTCCAGTGAGTGCTGCATTGCAACATAATATTCAAGTATCACTTGCAAACTGGATTGCTAGTAGTGGCAAAGCAATATCAATAGTAGATGACGACCGCCTCCAGCAAGTATTAATGACAGCATTGCAAAATGCTGAATATAAGCTATCTTCCCACCGTACTATTGACAAATTGTTGATTGCTCGGTGAAGACAATTACTGAGGTGTGTAAAAGGGACATTGCTGAGAGTGTTTCTCCTCTGCTCTGTGTGCTCTGTAAACGGGTTAATAGGCAGGCGTGGCCGAGAGGCTTAACAGGCTCGACCTTAAACTTTCTCTACTGACCATTTTTCCAGTGTGTTATCTTCAACCCGACCTCAGTTCTCGGCCAGACAGCCATTGTACTTCTTACCTTTGACGCATTTGTTTTGCATGTCTGTCTGTCTGTGCGCGCGCGCGTGTATGTATGCGCGCTCGCATAGGAGGTTGGATGATGGATGCAGGCAGACAGGTGTATGGGTGTTTATGTAAGTGTGATCAGTCAATAGTCACATACTTTACGACACTGCAATAATACGTGAATAGGTTTATACATTATAGATATCTTCCCTACATGGCACACGAACTGGAATTCTCACTCCGAGGCATTACCTGAGTGTCTCACATTGAAAGCGGCTCAATGCGACTGTGAAACCGGTGTCTGAGAAACAATTGGTCCACTCGGGCGGAAGAAGGGCTGCTCCAGGTTTATAGGAACAGCCCACTTGCCTGCTACCGTCCTGAATGTATTCTTTCATATTGATTCGCTGACACTGAGCAGGACTGTAGTCATCCTACAATAGACAAAACGTGATAAAATGAGGTTCAATTACACACACACACACGCACACACATGCACGTACGTACGCAGACAGGCAGGCAGGCAGACAGGCAGGCAGGCACGTACGCACGCACGCACGCACGCACACACACACACACATATATATATATATATATATATATATATATATATATATGTGTGTGTGTGTGTGTGTGTGTGTGTGTGTGTGTACTCAACTCTGCTCTGCTCTACTCTACTCTACATTCCAGATGGTGTAACTAAGCAGCATATATAGCCAGTTGAAAACTGGGAGAGTGTGGGGAGTACATCTCCCCTTTGGCGAGCAATCGTCTTCATTGTACCGAGTTTTATTCCATTTATGGCTTGTGTACGTGCGCGTACGCATGCACGCACAGACGTGCGTACGTACGCACGCGCGCACACACACACACACCAAACAAACACACACACACGCAGTTAATAACATTGAGTTCCAAGCTTGGCTCCCAGTGTTATATTTGGGTATCTCGCGAATGAGTTTATAGTGGAGGCGAAGGGCGTACGCAAGACAGCGCTATAAACAATACAGAGAAGAGATGTTTTATGTGGCAATAATAATCTAGTTTTTTTTTTATTTTGGTTTCCAAGCGGAAGCTGAGCTCCAGGTATAGAAGGGGGGATTGTTGTTGTGTGTCAATATGTGTGCTTGCATCTGTAGTGGACGTTGTGAGGCGGCCGCTTAAATTGACGAAACTTTAACGTTTTTTGTCCTCACATCGTTGTGGTTATTAACAACAAAAACATCGGCGAGAAAGTGCAGCAGCTGCGGCAGCAGCAATACAGCTTGGAATGTCTCCTTCGTGTTTATTGGTAGCAATATATCTCGGGACGGGGGGGGGGGGGGGGGCGGGATTGAGGAGAAAAAACCAGCAGGAAGCCAGTAACAGGATGTAAGCAGACAGTAATATATCAGAGGTAGCAAACAGTAATGTATCAGATGTAGCAGACGGTAATTTATCAGATGTAGCAGACAATAATTTTTCAGATGTAGCAGGCAGTAATTTATCTGTTGTAGCATGCAGTAATCGTTCAGAAATGTTAGCAAGTGGTAAATTATCAGGAATGTTAGACGGAAATCAACAATCGGCCATAAGAGGTATACACACGAAGTGAAGTATCAGAAGTGTATACAAGAAGTCAGTTATCTGTAATAAAATCGGCAAAACATCTAAGAGATGTGTAAGTGATCAGCTATCGCAGATACAAGTTGAAGCAAAACTCAGCAATGTAGTCAGAACACCAACTATCAGGCACAAAAGCACACAGGACACTCACAGATAAAGTCAGAACCTCAACTATCAGGTACGTAAGCACATAGGACACACTCAGAGATGTAGTCTGAACGTCAACTGTTTGGCACACAAGCACACAGGACAGACTCAGAGATGTAGTCAGAATGTCAACTATCAGGCACGCAAGCATACAGACTGTATGCCTCAGAAATGTTGGCAGGCCGGACACTTCCATGAATGTGAGAATTGATCAAACTATAGAATACACAAACACGAGAGTGGTTGGATGAACCATCAGAGAATGATTAGATCCAAAGGCCATGTTAAGGGCACCTCGACCAATGTTCATTGACTATTTAATCTAATAATGGAGTTTCTTTTCTCCGTATGTATTTGAGACCCCCCCCCCCCCCTCCTCCATTTCTCTACCATATTCATCTGTCTATTTCTCTTCTTCGTATGTGTTTGAGGTCTCCCTCTGTTTCGCTGGTCCTGTGGAGGAGAGTATTGTTACACTATTTTCATGTTTTCTCATTGTCTAGTCTGGCGCCTTGTCTTGTCCTCGCCTCTCGATTGACTAGCATTTGTTTAATTCGTTCTATACTGGTGTTTCTCTCACATCATTATAGTCTCACATCATTATAGTCATCCAGCAACTAATTCAGGATAATGCTCGCCCGGGTGATGTGATTATATACACAGATGGTTCGGTGTTGAGAGGCAGGAGAAGTGCCTGGGCGTTCTTAGCAAAAGCTAATGGTCGCCATTTGGTGCAGGAGAGCATGGCATATGATACCACAACATCTAGCTTAAAAATTGAGGTGGAGGCGGTCAGTACAGCTTTCCTGCTGGATTGAGAATACGATACACATACACACACATCGTGACTGTAACTGACTCAGAAAGTATGCTGAGTAGGGTGAGGACAGGCACGCTTTGTGCAGAGTGGCTTGCTTCGCTTCGGAAGTCACGGGTGACAAGCATCGTCTGGATCTTTTCTCCCAGGCATGCAGGTGTGCTGGGGAATGAACAGGCGGACAGATTGGCTGACTCTGCAAAACTTGGTGGAGTATTGATGCATGATAAGGCAGACGTGGTTGCGGCCTTGTGGGAGCACGTGTACACCTCGGAGGAGCAAATGGATCACCATGGTCTGGCAAGAATGCGACAGCGAGGGGTGACGAGGGGATTTGGCCGACGATCGACGCTCAGAGGAAAGGCGAGACGGCACATATAATCAGATTGCTACTGGTACTATTAGTGTTGGAACTCTTCGCTGGCTGCTGAGGATGGGGACGGTGCGCTTATGGGAATGCCGCGAATGCTCTGATGTCGGTTCCTAAATCAATCAATCAATCATTATAGTCATATAGTGTGCGGGAACTATTAACGAATGTTTGTAGTTTATTTCTAATTGATTTATTCGTATGTATTATGCTAGCACTAGCTGTATAACAAGTAGAATGATATTATCTAATACAGACAAGAGCAAGTTAATGTTATACAAACATCGACTGTTTATTCAATCCGTGGACAGCATAGAAATACACATTTGTAATTTACAATAGACAGCAGTAGTGGGAATCCTGGGCAAGGTGGAATTCCACCTCATTATATTAAAGTGATGGGAAACCACACATATTTGCGACTAATTGTCTACTCACTTGTCAGCGTCTCTGTCGGCAGCTAAAATATTAAGAAGACGAAAATAGTGACGATATTATTGGATTAATTCAGCGCCGATAAATTCAGCGATGTTGGTCTGTGCTGGCAGATAAGTTAACATATTGAGGTGGTGACGACATACTGACGATGTTCACATAAATAGAGAATAAACCAAAACAAGGAACAATCACTTTTTTGCCTTTTATGATTAAATATTATTTAAAAAGACAGACAGGCAGACAGACATATTTAAGATCTCTTACAAGACCCTTATATGTTCTTAATATCCTGATGTAAATACTGGACAATTGAAAAACAAACAATAACATTTATTTATGCCACAGATTTTGGATTTACACACATATTTTAAACTACACCATAGTCAGCTAATATCCTTTTGTTTGGACAGAGGCTAAGACGCGAAAGCAAAGATGAAGTCCAGCAAGGCACTAGATCATGATGATCCCTGTCTATGTCTAAGAGACGAATCTGTTAGCAAGACATTTGATCATGATGATCCCTCTCTATGTCTAGCAGACGAAGCTGTCTAGCAAGGCACATGATGATGGTGATCCCAGTCTATGTCAAGCAGACGAAGCTGTCTAGTACGGAACATGATGATGGTGATTCTAGTCTATGTCTAGGAGACGAAGCTGTCTAGCACGGCCCTACATGATGCTGATCCCAGTCAGTCTAACAGACGAAGCTCCCAGAGCTGAACCAGTAAAATGTTCATGAGCACGTGCATTAACCCGGGCCATCAGCGCTGTCTGATGATGCTGAATGGATTACTTCCCCTGTCTCACGGGACGGCACTCACTCGCGCTATACAATTCTTTTGCGTAGCAGATTATCTGGCTGGGCGATTCCCCAAGTCTGATGACTGCCACCCTACTAGCTGCAGCAGGACACATTTCACTTGTAAGTCAGCCTAATTGTGTGACGTCACTAGGACCAGGTCAGTGCTGCTCTATACGGAGTTAGACTTGTGTGAGAGGGTAGATTGAGGGGTGGGAATAATAAAAAAGAGACACAAGGCTGGAGCCTTGTAATCACTTCTCAATCATCTGTATATCAGTACTGAAGTGAAGCCACAGGCGATAAATAGCAGTTTTTTTATATTTTTGTTATTCATGGTTTAGTAAACGTACAAGCCTTCTCCATGTCATATGGCCTATTCTTTGTTGAGCACCGCATATGCCTGTATGTTTGACGTCATCCAGTGACCCAAGTATGTATTTGTTCCCGTGTCTCGAATGGTTCTTGTGCTCAGACAATAGCACCCTATGTACATTTATGTTGTAGGCACTCTTCCTCTGTGATTGCCAATGTACAATCCGTGCTCAAGCGTGTATGAGATCATGTTCTTGCAAACTTGTAACCTATACTACTCTTTGTCTACTGTTTGAATTGTTTTATCAACGGCTTAATGGATGTTATGTACATGGACTTGCAACTAAAAGCTTTCATAGACATCCCTCGCCTCTGCTTCCCCTCACAAACATCGCCAACTCGCTTCAACGGCGGGTTAGCAGTGTGGCTAAGTCAGTTGTCAGGCAGTTCGATGGGGTTTGAACATTGCGCCAGTGTAAACCCCGCATGTAGTTCTTGTATGACTCGACCCCTTGTCATTGAATTCCTTGAGCTTCAGTTGATCCGATAGGCGGTGTTGTCAGTCTCCAGCTGATCCTCACTTGGTCGTGAGCAGTCGTGTAATGGTCACTTGGTCGTATAATGTCGGGTAAGGTTCATCCGTCACCATTTCCGGAAGCCTTCACTACCAATAGAGGTCAGGCTGGCCGATAGATTTTACGCACTTCCGTGTTAACTTCCGGTGCACTAGCGGAGGAGTTGTGGGTGCATTCTACACAATGTTTAGTTGCAAGTGGACGATGACATGTCGTTCAGTTTGCAATTGCAAACTGATTAATCTAAAATATAATTTCAACCTGGGGTTAATCGCAATATCCTGGAAAGGGCATCCTACCATTGCATTAGTTATCAACATCACTAGCGATGATCAGTCTGTGTGTAGCCTTCTGTGGCCGGCCATCTTCTGGCAATATAGTTTCACCCCGTCTATATATTGTCCATAACAACCATTTGACCGCTGCCGGTGACTGCTGCTGCTGGTGAATGCTGCTTCTGGTGACTGCTGCTGCTGGTGAATGCTGCTGCTGAACGATGCTGCTGAATGCTGCTTGTGAATTTTCTGGTGAATTATGCTGTTGAATGATGCTGCTGAATGATGCAGCTGAATGATGCAGCTGGATGGTGCAGCTATATTCTGCTTTCTGCTTGTGAATGATGCTGCGGAATTCTGCTGGTGATTGATGCTGGTGACTGCTGTGGGTGACTGCTGCTGGTAGATGCTGCTCGTGACTGCTGCTGGTGAATTCTGCTGTTGGTGAATTCTGCTGTTGGTGAATTCTGCTGTTGAATGCTGCGTCTGAATACTGCTGATACGCGGTCAGATACACATGAAGTAGTCTGCCCCCCCCCCACCCCCACCCCCAACCCCCATGAAAAAAATGTGCCGCTGTTAGAGATATATCTTTATAGCTCGTAAAGCTGCTTGTGTAGTCTACATATTTTAGCAGATTTACGTAGTTTTTTTCTTTTTTTTAAATTCGTTTTGTGTGTACGCCGTTCTCTTCTGGAGTGTGCGATGGCGATCCTGACACTCAGCCATAATCAAATAGAAAGGATGAAAAGGATACAAAATGAAGCTATGCGCATTATTCTTGGATGTACAAGAGATACAGCATGCAGGGCGATGCGCTACTTCCTTGATTTTCCAACCATGAGGGACAGAATACAAATGTGCAAAGCACGTGCCTATCTCAGAGTCAACGCAAACACACAACATCCACTGTATAGCGAGATTAAGAAGGTAAAGGGCAGCAGATTAAAAGAGGAAAGTCGTGGATTGGGCACGCCGAAGACAGTCTTCGGCAGGTGTGTTCACTTGAGGTCTTTGAACCTGGCAAAGAGTGGGTACAAGTGCCAACATAATTCTGTACATCCTTTTCAGTGTGCATCCAACTAGGCAGGAAATGCAGACAAGAAAATGAAGCTGCTGTGGAGGCGGAAGTACAGGCTCTGATCTTCGAGAATCCTTTAGAGTATGATGCTGTCATTTAAACGGATGGGTCGGTCGTCCGAGGAGTGAGAAGTTCATGGGCCTTTACGGCTCAGGCCGGGGGGTAAATTGTGAAGGAAGAGTCTGGCGCTTTTGCTTATACCATATGCAGCCTGACTATGGAAGTCATGGCATGTTGATGCTTTACTTTACTTTGGAAAAAAATCTGACCATAGGGAGTCCACCCCTTATGGCAATTCATATCCTCGTTAGCCCATGACCTTGCGGTCATGGTTTCCCAGTCTACACCACTTGGAGGTGGGTTTGACTTGTGTAGTCTGCGGGTCATCGGCAGATTACTAAATTTCACTTGTCACCCCTCCTGGGAGAGGCTAGCCGATCCTAACCCTTGCCGGCTGCAGGGCCAGGCGCAGTCCACACCTTGCAGACCGTTTATTCAGAGGTAGTATCAAATTCATGTTATTTAGCATGACATCTTCGTTTCCTTTTTCATATGCAAAAGCTGGTGTTTAATGCCTTTTGTCCCCGTCCTTTTCATGTCCATAAGCTTTTGGTTGACGTTCTGAGTTGTCATTCTCTTCATGTCCATTAGCTGTTTCGTAAAGTTCTATGTTGTCTTTCTCTTCATGTACATTAGCTTTTGATGGAAGTTCTACGTTGTCATTCTCGTCATGTGTATTAGATGTTTGTTGAAGTTCGCTTATGTTCAAAATATGGTGTAGGGCTTGTATCTATTATTAGTGAATTATCGCTAACATATCTCTTATTGCATTGTCTGTTAATTTGTGTAGTGCAGTCCACAGTAACGTGTGTTAGCACTCTTTGTATGACTTCGCCACTTCAAGCGACTCAACATATCTCTCCACATTTACTTTATTCCACATCCCGTTGTTTCCACAAGTGGAAACTCCACACTTCGATGTTAAGTAACATATAGTTACTTGTTATCCGGTATTTCTACAGGTCACGTCTGGTAATTTGTGTGTTGGCATGTGGTATTAGGGACGTTCATTTGAAACCAGTTCCAATGGCTTTATTACAAAATCATGAAAGAAACATTAACAGGTGTGGTAGAATTAAACAAAGCATTCATTTTGAATGAATTATGCACCATGGGTTGGTCAGAAGAAGTCGCCGTAGGCATTCAGGCAAGCATCCCATTGCTTAGGTAGGCTGCGAATGCCGTCCGCAAAAAAGTATTGTAGTTGCTTACTGAACCAAGTGTTTACCGCGTTCATTACGTCTGCATCTCTGTGAAATCGTTGCCCTTTGAGAGCTTCTTTTAGAGGTCCGAACAAATGAAAATCACATGGTGACAAATCAGGACTATAGGCTGGATGTTGCAGAATTTCCCACTTCTTCCTTGCTAATGCTTCCTGCACAATCTTTGCGACATGCGGACGAGCATTATCGTGCAACAAAATCACACCGCGAGAAAGCATGCCGAGTCGTTTATTCTTATGGCTTTTTTGCAGCTTGTCTAGTGTTTGCAAGTAGTGGGTAGAGTTGATGTTGACACCAGGTTCTTTAAAGTCGGCCAACAATAGCCCTTCATGGTCAAAAATTGCGCTCAGCATAACCTTACAGCGAAACCTGTAACTTGAATTTTTTGGCTTTTGGTGATCCAGCATGCTTCCATTGCATAGCTCTCTCTTTTGCTGCTCGGCTCAAAGTGGTGACACCATGATTCATTGCCTGCCACTATGTGGAAGAGAAATTCATCACCCTGCACTCTGTAACGCAGCAAGTGATTCGAACACCATCCCATGCATTCCTCATTTTGGTGGTCGGTCAACATCCGTGGTACCCACTGTGAACACTCCTTCGGATATTTCAGTTTCTTACGAACGACCTTTTGAATTGTCCCAATTGACACATCAAATTCTTTCGCTAGCGAACGTATGCTTCGACAACGGTTCATCTGTACTGCTGCATCAATTTTGGCGATGGTTTTTTCCGTTGCAACAATATGCGCTTGACCCGGCCGTTCGATGATCTGTCGTGAACTGACGTCCTTTCCGAAACATTCGTGCCCAGTCTGTCACTGTTGTCTTCGACGCACATTTGTTACAGTACGCTGCCTGCATTCTTCGATGAATGTCCACTGGTCGACATTCTTCAAACGAAAGAAACTGAATCACCGCTCTTTGAGCTTCTTTGGACGGATTTTGGATCATCGCGGCCTTTGCGACCTCATCGCATTTTCTTAACAGTCAGAAACATAACCTATGCATCATGGGACGCTAAGCATGTGCTCTTTTATTCATTGGTTAGTTCTTATCACATGACTATGACGTGATCATGTTCAACGTACGCAATTACGCGCGGTGCTGATCTCAAATGAACACCCATTATAGAATTGTCAATGTGAAATCGGTTAGCAAAGAACTTCCAATTGGTGTTTTCAAACATTGTTTACCGGAAAGGTTAACCCGGTCAACAAATGCCTGCAGAAGTCGGATATGTCGGCCTAACGGCGCAAGAACGCAGCTCTGCTGTAAACAGGCACAACGCAATCACATCCGAAAAAAAAACTCCGGATGAACGAAGAAGAAGAAGAAGAAACATTGTTTAAAATATACTTCTAACAGTGAGTTTATAAACAAATAGTTGTGATTGCGTACACAAGAGTACAGTTTATGCTATCTACAGCAATTACCAGTGTCCCTCTCCATCTGGGGAACCTACTCCGACTTCTGAAGTGCTTCTAATTTACGTCCCCAAGTCAAGGATCATAAGTCAACATTTTAGTTCAGGTGACCGGTGTAGGAATTGAACCCGATACCTCGACATCAGCACAATGGAAGTTTAAGAGAATGCGCTCTTATCCATTAGGCCACGCTGAACTCCGCTGCCCACAGTTGTATTACAGAGATCGTATGCTGGTGCAGTAGTGATGCTGTCGTCACGACTGTACACTTTAATAAGGTATATATGTTTATCCTTGTTATGAAACACATAATGCTACAGCCAGGACCTGACATACAGGGAAATAATAGACAGATAACACTAGGAACATACTAGAATAGACAGATAACACCAGAGATAAGACAGATATGACAGATTAGACAGACATTCATTTCTGCCAGTAAAATAGGTCGGTCGTTTGTAACATGATCTTGAAGGGAAAGAAAATTCGAGACTATTTGCTGGGAACTGTCCTGGGGTTAACAGAAACCAGTTGGCTTTTTAAATGTTTACAAATAGTGATACGTGTGTAGACAATACCCAGGTCTGATATAAATATAATGTTTACAAATAGTGTTGCGTGTATAGACAATATCTAAGGGCTGAACTAAATATAATGTTTACAAATAGTGTTACGTGTGTAGACAATATGCAGGGCTGATATAAATATAATGTTTACAAACAGTGTTAAGTGTATAGACAATATCCAGTGGCTGAAATAAATATAATATTTACAAATAATGTTACATGTATAGACAATATCCAAGAGTTGAAACAAATATAATATTTACAAATAGTGTTACTTGTGTAGACAATATACAGGGGCTGATATAAATATAATGTTTACAAATAGTGTTAAGTGTATAGAGAATACCAGGGGTTGATATAAATATAATGTTTACAAACAGTGTTAAGTGTACAGACAATACCCAGGGGTTGATATACATATAATGTTTACAAATAGTGTTAAGTGTATAGAGAATACCAGGGGTTGATATAAATATAATGTTTACAAACAGTGTTAAGTGTACAGACAATACCCAGGGGTTGATATACATATAATGTTTACAAATGGTGTTACGTGTGTAGACAATATCCATGTGCTGATATATTATGTTTACTAATAGTTTTACGTGTGTTCACAATATCCAGGGGCTGAAATAACGTTTACAGATAAGTGTTACGCGTGAAGCAAATATCAAATGGCTGATATACACTTATATCACAATCCCCTTATTGTAATCACTAGTCATGTAAATGTAAAACTTTCACGACGTGGGAATAGACAACTACACATTGATGTATCAGCATTACAACACCCAATAATGATAGGAAAGTTTAACACACACACACACACACACACACACACACACACGCACGCACGCACACACGCACGCACGCTCGTGCAAGAGAAACTAATGATCAATATCGTTGGTAAATACATAAAACAAAACACAGAAGCAAACGTTAGTGCCAAATGGGAATGTTAAAGAACAACTGTAAAAGGCTGCCAATAAACTCGCACATATAGAGGAAACAACAAAGAAGAAGGTTGACTAACCGGGAGGGGGGTGGGGGGGAATACTTTCTAAGCAAAATGACAGAAGGAATATGCACAGATATAATTAATTAAATAATAGACGCACAAGTTGTGCGCACACACCAACAATAACACGCCAACAGCCAAGAGACATAGGAGCACAGCCGTGGACTATGGGATACACGCATAGCACAAGGCAATTGTGATAACGGATGACGATAGAGCCAAACCCCGTACGGTATTAATGAGCAAGCTCGACGAAAATGATTGATCAAAACGATGGACAGAATATGTAAATGTGTTGTTTAAAGACCAACGATGCACTAACTTAACAATACACTAGACCTTACTATTCTCATGTGGAAATGAGAGTAAATATTGTACGCTGGTGAACAGAAAAATCTCAGACGGTAAGAAGATACGAAAAGAAACAAGAGCAGCCCTATGGGATGTTAGGGTAGATACAATTACTGAATTATGGAATAATACATATTTTACAGATTTCAAGACATGAGGAAAACAGAAACATGTTTCGACAATGTGCAAGTATGAGACACAACAAGGTTCTCAGACTTTAGAATAATATCTGTAAACGACACACGGAAGAGATCTGTAAGATCCAGCGTGCGGGAATAGAAATTCACTAGACATTCACGTCTTCGAAGATCAATTTGGTTTTCGATAGAAACGTAGAACACGATAAGTAATATTTTGTGTGAAAACACTGTCTGACAAGTATATCGGGACACAAACAAGTGTCCGTGTTTGCTGCTTTATGGGCTATTCTCGTTCAGCTGTCTGCTGACAGCAGACGTCGGCGATCATGACTCGCACTGAGCTAGCCGTGTTTCTATGACGCTTATGTTGCGTAGATATTTAAACATTGAGCACACAAATTGTCTCGTCATCTAATTAGTGACGCGCATCAATAGAATAATGAGATTCCCACTGTCCCTATCGACTATTTAGCGAAACCACAGCCAAGGGAACGGGCTTGGTAAAATCAGATCTTTTGATCTTGACTCTAGTCCGACATTGTAAAGACACATGAAGGGTGTAACGTAGGTGGGAGTGCAAGCGCAATTGAAATGCCACTACTTTTATCGTTTCTGTAAACTACTTTTATCGTTTCTTTACTCTCCCCCGATGTGTCTCCACCTTGCCGTGGTGGGGGAGCTTGAGTGTCCCGTTGACCCCATGTGCTTGCCGATGGGTGAAAACTACATATCGGACAGCGTATGGGATAGGGACCAGACTAAGAGAGACACAACCTGCTGCTCTGCAGGAGACTGAGGATAGCAGTCAAAAGTTTAAATCAGGCGCATGAAGGCAGTTCTTGTTTCGGACAATACTCTAAGGCTCTCTGTCGAGGGTTTAGGCTGAACGCCTCTAAGCCACAGACCCTCGGATCTGAGAGTCGGGCCGATATCCACCTACCGAAAAATTGGAATCGAGATACTGAGCAAGCTACATGCCCAGTTCTGACACTTGTTTGAAGGCTCTCAGCTGAGGGATATGTTGGATTCCCGGATGAGATGGCCTGGCCGTTTCTCACTGACTGCTGCACGAAGGTAAGGTGCTGAGCCGGCAGCACATGTAGCCTACCTCGTGAGCGAGTACAAAAAGTCAGTAAAATGCCCCAGTCGAAGGAAATGGTTACGAAAACTGTCTGTATCTAACTCATAGAGAGTGTAGATAAAAGTGGAGAAACGTCTCAATAACGCGAAATGGAACGCACGGCGAGCGAACCTATTGCGTGGTCCAAAGTCAAAAGCAAAAGCTTACCGAGTGGATGTCGCCCGCAGTCTGACCGCCCCTGGAGCTCACTTGAGCGACCAGTGGCAAGCGAGATGCCCAATACATGGAAGTGAGGAACTAAAGCAGCCATGAGCAGGACGTGGCAACTCCTCGGGTGAGCCCAGTCTCGGAGCAATATGTGCCGGCTCTGCAATTATGGAAGCCTCCTTGGATAGCGAGGGACTGCCCATTGTCTGCCCCTGCCTTCCCTTGAGGGCCGACCGCGATGTCGTTGGTCGTTCTATCTTGACCAGCTGAGATGTGGGCGACATCACAACAGTCTAACGTGCCTCGAAATCAGAGGAAGGTTAACCTCATTAAAAAATGCCCGCCGGAAGTCGGAAGTGTCGTCCTACGGGTGGCAAACTAAAAATTGACACTACGCAATTACGTCCGAGTGAAATGTCTCGTCCGAATGTCTCTCGTGCTAGGAACAGCTCTGACTACCTAGTTTCCGAATGCCGCTCTTGTTCGGAACAGCTCTGACTAGGTAGTTTTCCGAATGTCCGCCGTGCCTGGAACAGCTCTGATGGGTACAGGGACAAGCACATGTCCGAAAACTCGCTTAGTGGAAACCAACCGCAGAGCTGACTGGTTTGTGCAGGAACGGCCCAGGGCGAGCGAAATGCCCAATATATTGAAGTGAGGAATTAAAACAGCCATGAGCAGGACGTGACGATTCCCTCGGTAAACCCAGCACCAGAGCGTTATGTGCCGGCTCTGCAATTATGGAAGCCACCCAGGATGGCGGAAAATGCTATGGACTGTCCCTGCCTTCACTTGAGGGATGACCGTGTAGTCTTCGACTGTTCCAACTTGACCAGCTGAGATGTGGACGGTACCACAAAAGTGAGAGTCTCCCAGGATTGCTAACCTGGTCAAAAATGCACGCTAAAAGTCGGATGTGTTGGCCTGAGGGTTTCGACCCGAGGGTGCCTAACCAGACACACCGCAATCACATCTGAAAAAATCACTCCGGATGAACGCAAAGAAGAAGAAGAAGTTTCTTTACTTATGGCGATTTGGTCGCAACAAACGAATTTTATCTCCGGTGGGCCTATTCTCGCTGGTCGCGGGATCCGCACAGTGTCAGATGGGGAGATTTGTTCGCAAGAGACGAGCAATATCTCCGGCGGGCCTATTCTCGCTGGTCGCGGGATCCGCAGAGTCAGGCAGGGAGTCTGACGGTAGTACACGCTTACATTGGTCCGGACACTTACGAATGAGAGGTGTACGCGCTCATACAGGTCCAGACACTTGCTTTAAGGCCCTCTGCTGCGGGATATGGCTGAACGCCTCTAAGCCAAGTCCCACGGATTGTGAGGGTCTGGCCACCACTCACCTCCTGCTCTTGGAGGTGAGACTCACCTCTGGCTCTTGGAGGTTTGACGCTGAAGCCGCCAGCGTCTGCAGCCTACCTTGTTCCAGACGTACTGGTTATCCTTTCCTCTGGAGTAAACAAGGCAAGGCCTGAGAGAGGGAACATGCTGCATGGGCAACACATGTTCTCTGAATCCATGCCCAGGCATTGTGCGATGGATTTTGGCCAAATTCCAATCCACATACTTTCGTCTGTCAAGACGGCAAGGTGCCACTCACAACCCACTACTGGCAACGCTGATCGTATTTCCGTACGAACCTAAGGCTTTGTCCACGTCAATTTGGAAGCACTACAATCGAGTTTCGCTCTTGTTTGACCTCGTCAGTAGTGCATATCCTTGACTTGACCCCGGATCAAACCCGGATCACTGGCGTGTGAGGCGGGTGTGTAACCACTAGACACGCGGCAGACACTAGACGCGACCAAATTATCACATTAGAATATCACAACGTCACCCATCGTAGGCTTTAGCTCAAAATTTGC
This sequence comes from Cepaea nemoralis, assembly GCA_014155875.1. Classification (NCBI taxonomy): domain Eukaryota; kingdom Metazoa; phylum Mollusca; class Gastropoda; order Stylommatophora; family Helicidae; genus Cepaea; species Cepaea nemoralis. The sequence goes on along the minus strand of JACEFZ010027704.1, from coordinate 184,671 downwards.
CCGATCGCCACTACTGACATCCGTCATTCGATGTAGCCGCGAATGGCATCCGTCAATCGTTGTGGCCCCGATCTATGCGTATAGAATTTGTCGTGACGATTTAAGCGTCCCATTTAAAGGTGTGCGACAGGGATGTGTATTCTCTCCACATCTTTTTTTCGATACAGTGAAAATATGTTTAGAAATTTAGTAGCAATGAGGAATCATTATTGGATACATAACCTCAATAAAAGTAAATATGGGGATGATACAGTATTAATTGCAGACAAAGAACATGATCTGCAACATTTAGTATATGCATGTTTTGTACACAGTGAACAACTAGGGTCAGAATTAATTTGTAAGGAGAGATTATGGTCATCACTAAGAAGACAGAAGTACCACAATGTAATATACGGGTAAATGAGAATATTCTTAAACCAGTGAATTGGTACAAGTATCTCGGAACGGTTATACAATCTTATGGGAGGTACCTTCAAGAGAGTTGAACAAGAATCGCTAAGGCAAAGGTGTTTTATTTTTTTTGCTAGATGAAAAGCATACTGTCCAAAAAACAGATGCCAATTGCAACGAGGAAAAAAAAGAGTGTTGAAGTGCTACATAGAACTGTACTTTTGTATGGATGTGAAGCGTGGACACATATGCTGTGTCTGCCTTCCAAGAGAGTTGCTTCAGCTTCTGGTGAAGTGATATATCCACAATCTTAAGGGAAGTGGCCTAACGGCCTGCTTCCATTTGCGGTTTAAGTTTGCTGGGGGTATTGGTATCATCATTGTATGATAAACTGATTACAATTTGCTGTAAATAGGCGCAAAATCAAACTGGACATTTATAATGTACTGTAGTATTATATAGTGCTGTCCATGTGCATCATGTCACCACACGAGGCTGTGCATGTTATTTTCTATGTGGCATGTTCTTTGCGCATGAACCCTAACACTTTTGACAATATATTCCGCATCTTCCCTTGGTCATGCCATTGCAAAACAATGTCTCTTGAAAAGTTAGGTGTTTATTATTTTGTCTTCGAAGCTTTGCAACATATATAGCTTATATTTTCCCTACATTTGCCCTCCACTACAGCCTCGCTATTTTTGTCTGTTTAAGCACATATCTGTTGCTTCCAGAAAGTGTTTTGTTTGTCAAATGTCCATGATTCACATCCATTCGCTGGAATTATTTGTGGATAGTTAATAACTGTTGGCTTTATTTGTTTGTAACTCATTGCTTTATTTGTGTACGTTCCGTATATAATAATACGTCATGCACATTTCAAGCCGTCACTGCGTTGAACATATTCATGGCACTTTTAACGTGTTAATATGTTTGGCCTACCTCGACTACAACTCGGCACGAGATTCTGCGATATTATGCAAAGCTGCGCGTGCTACAACGAAGCCCCATTATCACGTGATTCATATCACTGCTCGTAATCTTTTCTACACGAAATCGATTATTTAACGAACATTTAAAGACATGCATACGAATCTAAATTCACAGTTTGCCAAGGAGGAAAGGACAATCACATTAACATCGTAATAGGAGAAGATAAGAATCCGGAGTTTGGTTCTCAACATAGCATAGATGCGCTTTAAAAAACAGAAAGCACGCACGCATACCACGGACAAGTTCAGATAGGTCCATGGTAGGAACCAGTCTAACATACAGCATAGGAGAAGGATTTATGTTTTAATATTATTATATTTTATGTCTTTCTGTAGATCTGTCTGTGTTGTTCCGTCCCTGATGAATATTAGTAAACGGAAACGTATTTCGTTGTGTTGTAGTATAGTTATTTTAATGTTTGTTTTTTTAATTGTATTAAATTTTGGGGCCGGACTCCCTGGTCGAGGGCTTAGCAGCTTTCTCCGTAACCCCGAATACTCTCGTGGTTGACTTGAGCGCACGAGAATCGGAAGCGGTTCGAGTCTCGCCAGTGACTTATGAGAGTATGGAGCCGGTCTAACATATACCATAGGAGTCCATGGTAGGCAACGATCTAACATATATCCTACAAGCCCATGGTATGAAACGGTCTAGCATATATCCTACAAGCCCATGGTAGGCAACGGTCTAGCATATATCCTACAAGTCCACGGTAGGCAACGGTCTAGCATATATCCTACAAGCCCATGGTAGGCAACGATCTAGCATATATCCTACACGCCCATGGTAGGCAACGATCTAACATATATCCTACACGCCCATGGTAGGCAACGATCTAACATATATCCTACAAGATCATGGTAGGCAACGATCTAACATATATCCTACAAGTCCACGGTAGGCAACGATCTAACATATATCCTACAAGCCCATGGTATGAAACGGTCTAGCATATATCCTACAAGTCCACGGTAGGCAACGGTCTAGCATATATCCTACAAGCCCATGGTAGGCAACGATCTAACATATATCCTACAAGCCCATGGTAGGCAACGATCTAACATATATCCTACAAGTCCACGGTAGGCAACGGTCTAGCATATATCCTACAAGCCCATGGTAGGCAACGATCTAACATATATCCTACAAGTCCACGGTAGGCAACGATCTAACATATACCATAGAGTCCATGGTAGGCAACGGTCTAGCATATATCCTACAAGCCCATGGTAGGCAACGGTCTAGCATATATCCTACAAGCCCATGGTAGGCAACGGTCTAACATATATCCTACAAGCCCATGGTAGGCAACGGTCTAGCATATATCCTACAAGCCCATGGTAGGCAACGGTCTAGCATATATCCTACGAGTCCACGGTAGGCAACGATCTAACATATATCCTACAAGCCCATGGTAGGCAACGATCTAACATATATCCTACAAGTCCATGGTAGGCAACGATCTAACATATATCCTACAAGTCCACGGTAGGCAACGATCTAACATATATCCTACAAGCCCATGGTAGGCAACGATCTAACATATATCCTACAAGTCCACGGTAGGCAACGGTCTAGCATATATCCTACAATCCATGGTAGGCAACGATCTAACATATATCCTACAAGTCCACGGTAGGCAACGATTTAACATATACCATAGAGTCCATGGTAGGCAACGGTCTAGCATATATCCTACAAGCCCATGGTAGGCAACGGTCTAGCATATATCCTACAAGCCCATGGTAGGCAACGGTCTAACATATATCCTACAAGGCCATGGTAGGCAACGGTCTAGCATATATCCTACAAGCCCATGGTAGGCAACGGTCTAGCATATATCCTACGAGTCCACGGTAGGCAACGATCTAACATATATCCTACAAGCCCATGGTAGGCAACGATCTAACATATATCCTACAAGCCCATGGTAGGCAACGATCTAACATGTATCCTACACGTCCACGGTAGGCAACGATCTAACATATATCCTACAAGCCCATGGTAGGCAACGATCTAACATATATCCTACAAGCCCATTGTCAGAGCCTAGCTATGCAGCGACATCGTTACGGCACCCGGCGGACAAGAGTTGTCGGCTGGCGAGATTCTTACCTGACACGCGACCAGCGCTGACGACAGACGCACGCAAAGCCACGTGACCCCACCAGAGACAGGGGGCAGTGTGTGTGATAATCTCAGACCAAGCTGGGACTGGACATCTGAACGGACGTGTGTGTCGAGAGCAAGGCGTTTGTGTGAATCTCCGTGGTTGTGAGCTGAACGACTGATATCGTGAGCGTCAGACCTATGAGCTGTATTGTGGTTGTGAGTTATATGTTGTACATTGCTGTAATTATCGTTATGTATTTAATGTGGCAATAAATCCATAGAACTTGTGTTGCTGTGTCTTACGTCGAATCACGTTATACTGTACTGTCTCACATGTGTTAGCCAACGAGCCGAATATAAGATCCTGACATGTGTGGACGTGGGGGCTCGTCTTTATTTAAGAACCTAATATATTTAGACGTGTGTTGTTCGTCTTTGTTATTTAAAACTATAATTCTTCTACTTGTAAAATTTGTCAAGGTTATAGTGATGTACATGTGATCGGAAAAGTCTCAGTGTGATCCATTACTACATTGTCTAAATATGTTTAAGATCATTAGTAAATGTACAGTACATATTGTTTGATCCTGTAAACGTGTTAAACATTTGTGATTTGTGAAAATTGTCACCGTTTGACCTTGTCAACATTGTGATTTTGCCGCCATTTTGACCTTGTCGCCATCTTGTAAACTTGATGTCTTTGTCCTTACTGAATGTCATCTTGATGTAAGTGATGTGTCATCAATGTTATTGAGTGTTCAAATACAGATAGATTGTTTTTGTGTATTGAGTTTGTGGAACGCAAAGAGTTTTGGAAAGAGTGTAACTTCTGTTGAAAGAAACACTGTTGACGACAAATTTACGACATACAATTATACTCAACGCCATCCAAACCTAATCAACACTTAGTGACTTGCAGGCACACACCAACAAACACACGCTAACTTATTTCTCTCCAAAAACAAAGCAGGTTTTTGCGTACCATCCATAACCCTGCCGTAGAGGTCATTAGTGGTTCCGAAGTACGACCCTACAGTTTTCTAGCCCGATTGCCCAACCATTCGTCACCATATCCAAGGGCACTTGAGTATATTTTTCTTCACTTTAACTTTACGTATGCATTAGTGGGCACGCATCGTATAGTCAAATTAATTGTAACTTATTTTTCTACTAACCATTTACAACATATTTTGTGTGATTGATTTTCATTGACGTATTTTCTCCATCATGTCGTCATTATTTGATTTCATCGATATGGGTTTGAAATTAAAGTTAGAAGGTGATGAATTAACACAATGGAGTGAGAAGAAATACGCTGAGTACTGTGAACGCGAAGATAGAGCAGCAGAAAGAGCTCTAAAACAAGCAGAAATAACTGCCAAGCAAGCAGAGGCAGAAACAGCTCTAAAGCAAGCTGAGATAGACAGTGAACTTAAGAAAGCAGAAATAGCAGCTCAGATTAAGAGAGAAGAACTTGAATTACAATTAAAAATGAAACAACTCGACACTGAGACTGCAATGAATAAAGAGTCAAAGAAATCTGAAAGACTGGAAAAAGAAAACCAGTATAAAAAGTACCAAGGTATCGTTCGTAACTATACCTCGGGTGACTGCATAGCAGCCTTTACCCAAAATTTTGAGACTTTAATGGAACATTACCAAGTTCCACTTTCGGAATGGAATATTTTATATATGAGGAGTCTATCTGGGGAACCTCTGAAAGTCATTGAAACCATCCCCAAAGACCTCAGAAAAGAGTACCATTACATTAAATCTAAAATAATGGCACATTTCATGTTAGATGAAGCAGGGTACAGAGAACAATTCAGTAAACTGAGTCCAAAATCAACTCAAACGTTCTCTGACTACCTCTGTTTAGTCCGAGACATTTTCAGCAAATGGACTTCATCAGCCAAAATTAACAAAAATTATGATAAATTAGAAGATCTCATTATTCGAGATAAAGTTATTTCTTCTGTCCCATCATCTTTTTCTAAGTTCTTGCAAGAGAATGAATGCACAAGTGTGGAAGAAATGGAAAGACGTGGGTCGGCCTATTATACGGCAAAATAAACAGTGTTTTGCCACTGAAGCTACTGACAGTAACTGGGTAGCAGCAGCCAACTATGAGAACAACTATAGTAGGCAAAAACCGAACAGGCCTACCTCTGATAAAGCTATACATTGCATTCATTGTAAATTTTTCCACCATTTGAACGAGATGTGCGATAAGAACCCAGGGTACCCAACATACTTGCAAAATATGGTAAACAGACAAGACAGAGAACGTAAATCGTTCAAAAGTACACGTAAATGTTTTCTCTGCAAGGCTTACGGTCACCATCGCATGGATTGTAGAGGCAGGCATATGACCAACAAAGCCAATGCCGCCTTGTTCGATAGCTCAGCGTCAGAAGACGAAAATCCAGAAAAACATCCTGTACATGCAGCACAGGCTTGTGATGTATTTATCCAGAAGTTGTGAACACATCGGAAATAAGAACATTCCATCATAATCCGTTGTGATACTATAACATCAGACACGAACTGTGAGAACATTTTACTATCCGTTCCGAAATAAAACCGGATCATTTGTGTTCAGACAGTGTAACATCAACCAAATTTTGCGTTTCGTGTATATTTCCGGTGTAATTTAAAAAGTCTAGCAAAATTAGCAGACGACATACAAAATTTCAAAAATTTATGACACTTGTAAAATCCTTTTGAATCTATAAAATATAATATACCAATTAGGTACTTATTTATTTTGATTAGTGTAATCTTAGAATCATATCTTGATTAATGTATTCATATTACCGACTTTTTCTCGTCAATATGAAGAAACGTCAAGCAATGACGCTAAGAAATTAAATAATTATTGCAATTTATAGAATTTCTTTATTGTCAAAATTACTTCCCTTGCATTTGTGAATTACATCAAGGGCCATAATTTGAAACATATTCATTAATGTGTATTGTATAGATAGACATTTTGTTGCTCAAATGGTTAACACAGCAGGTAGGCGTCCTCCAAGCATGTCATAGAGCTGCCAACATTGCAAACCAACATAAGAGCTCCTGACCAAATGAGGGCAGAGTTTAAGTGTTTAATACGACTAATACAAAGCCGTATTTCAGTCTGGCTAGATGGTTGTTGCAAAACAATCATATTATTACGTTTTTTTTCAAAATAGCTGCGAGGTAGATGCGTGAAGCTGGTGCTACTGATCTGACTGGGTATTATTGCGATGGAGGTACCAGGCATCAGGGGGATGAAACCTGAATTGTGTTAAAAGTTGTACTTCATTTGTCATTTCAATGCAACTTACATGTTGTGTATATATTTCCATGCCTTATATGTATTTTCATGCATAACACTGGGAAAAAGTAGTCTCTGACATGAAATTAACACTACCCCAGTATATACATACATCATGAATGAAAGAGCGCATCTTTCATTGAGGTACCCGGGGAGAATGTCAGAGCCTAGCTATGCAGCGACATCGTTACGGCACCCGGCGGACAAGAGTTGTCGGCTGGCGAGATTCTTACCTGACACGCGACCAGCGCTGACGACAGACGCACGCAAAGCCACGTGACCCCACCAGAGACAGGGGGCAGTGTGTGTGATAATCTCAGACCAAGCTGGGACTGGACATCTGAACGGACGTGTGTGTCGAGAGCAAGGCGTTTGTGTGAATCTCCGTGGTTGTGAGCTGAACGACTGATATCGTGAGCGTCAGACCTATGAGCTGTATTGTGGTTGTGAGTTATATGTTGTACATTGCTGTAATTATCGTTATGTATTTAATGTGGCAATAAATCCATAGAACTTGTGTTGCTGTGTCTTACGTCGAATCACGTTATACTGTACTGTCTCACATGTGTTAGCCAACGAGCCGAATATAAGATCCTGACACCCATGGTAGGCAACGATCTAACATATATCCTACAAGTCCACGGTAGGCAACGATCTAACATATATCCTACAAGCCCATGGTAGGCAACGATCTAACATATATCCTACAAGATCATGGTAGGCAACAGTCTAGCATGTATCCTACAAGTCCACGGTAGGCAACGGTCTAACATATATCCTACAAGCCCATGGTAGGCAACGATCTAACATATATCCTACAAGTCCACGGTAGGCAACGATCTAACATATATCCTACAAGCCCATGGTAGGCAACGATCTAACATATATCCTACAAGATCATGGTAGGCAACGATCTAACATATACCATAGGAGTCCATGGTAGGCAACGATCTAACATATATCCTACAAGATCATGGTAGGCAACGGTCTAGCATATACCATAGAGTCCATGGTAGGCAACGATCTAACATATACCATGGAGTCCATGGTAGGCAACGATCTAACATATACCATAGAGTCCATGGTAGGCAACGATCTAACATATATCCTACAAGATCATGGTAGGCAAAGATCTAACATATACCATAGGAGTCCATGGTAGGCAACGATCTAACATATATCCTACAAGATCATGGTAGGCAACGGTCTAGCATATATCCTACAAGTCCACGGTAGGCAACGGTCTAGCATATATCCTACAAGTCCACGGTAGGCAACGGTCTAGCATATATCCTACAAGTCCACGGTAGGCAACGATCTAACATATATCCTACAAGTCCACGGTAGGCAACGATCTAACATATACCATAGAGTCCATGGTAGGCAACGATCTAACATATACCATAGAGTCCATGGTAGGCAACGATCTAACATATACCATAGAGTCCATGGTAGGCAACGATCAAACATATACCATAGAGTCCATGGTAGGAAACGATCTAACATATATCCTACAAGCCCATGGTAGGCAACGGTCTTACATATACCATAGAAGCCCGTGGTAGAGAACGGTCTAGCATAGCATGCCATCGCGCGTTATCGGCAGGTTGAACAAATAGCTGTCCATGGTAGAGACATGTTTAACAATTAGCAGTGGGAAGCGCCGGTCGAATATGCAGCATATATACCCATGTTTTGAACCGGTCTAACATGTAACGTACGAGTCCAAGGCAAGGATCAGTGTAACCATATAAGATGTCGTATGTCACTAAACACCCAAGTTGCAGTAGCCGTAAACGTCTTCTAACATGGTACATAAACGTCTTCTAACATGGGTTATCTGGAGCACCAGGTATGGAGTCAATACACCGGTAGGCTCCCGGAGCTCTACAAGAGGTACATCGTTGACTGCTTTGGTGTTTCAGGCACGCCCCTGTCTGACCTCCAGAACTTCATTGCCTTTTTCTCCTACTTTCATCCCAGTATCAAACTTACCTCCACCATTTCTTCGTCGACCGTCAACTTCTTAGACCTAACAGTCTCTTTAGGTGCCGCGGATATATGCACGACGGTTTATTATAAACCAACTGACTCGCAAGCATTCCTTCTCTATAACTCCCCCCATCCTCTTTCGTGTAAGGGTTCTATTCCTTTCTCCCAACTGTTACATCTCCGACGGCTTTGTCAGGATAATAACAACTTCCATCAAATAGCCCACGAAATGATGGATTTCTTTCGCCTTCGAGGCTATAATGAGAATGTCTGTCTACAGCTCTTCACCACTACCAGACTATCAGTCGTGCTGGGGCTCTCTCCTCCAGGCCGAAACCACGAAATAATAGACCTGTCCTCTCACTAACCTACCATACCCACAATATTGCTGTCAAGAATATCCTCCTGAGACATCTATCCATTTTCCAGGTGGACCCGACCACTCGCGATGTCTTCTCAGAGGCCCCCCTGGTGGCGTACAGACGGGATCATAACCTCAGGGATGTGCTGGTCCATAGCAGTCTAACCCAACCTCACAAGTCTCTTCCTGGCACGGTGGCTTGTCTTCGATCGCGTTGTAAGACCTGCCAACATTTACTTCAAACCCATAGTCCAGCATTCCCTAAGACGACTTTCTACACCCATCAGGGGTTCTCATGCACGAGTCGCAACGTTATCTATGCGATTACTTGCACACTTTGTGACATGAGATATATTGGGTAGACAGGTTTACGTTTTGCTGACAGATTTAGGCAACATCTTTCTGATATCAACAGTGGCGCCCAGAAACCAGTATCCACGCACTTCAACAGTCATGACCACTGTGGCGTGGCTGATACACAGGTCACGGCGATCAAGTCGTGCGCATCCTACAAACGGGATCTAAGACAATGGAAAACCGTCTCATCTTCCAATTGGGTTCACTCTCCCCTCACGGCCTCAATGTCCAACACAGTTTTATTTAACTTCCAAACCCCCACCCCCTCCCCAGTTGTATAGTCCACTAAAAAGGTAGTTGCATGTCCTTTGTAGAACGTCGCAGTCAATCCCATCATTATTTTTGCTGTTTGGGATTTCTTGTCAAGTTTGCGTTCGGTGGTTTGCAGTCGTTTTCTGAGCGACCGCCACTCATGCCCCTCTCTCAGGACCAACTCAATGAAATCTTCTGCAGCTGTGTTTCGAGCGCGGAACGAGAAATTGATAATTCTTAAGTCCGTCCATGACATCTTCGCTAATCCTAATTTTTACCTTTTGCCCACATGGGCGCCTCGCCACCCCCACCCCTTCCCGATTATTCTCCCGAGGAGTGGATTAGCCAATACCTGAACCTCTGACGGTATTGACCTTTGACCCCTTGACCATACATCCGGTTCATACAATCCACTGATAGTCGTCTAACGCGCATCAGTCGTTCCAAGCTAGGATACAGATTAAGATAAGTACCCTTAATATGTGTCATGTAGTGTGTTTCATGTAGTTTTGGATCTGTTTGTGTTTGTTTGTTCTATGCTGACGAAGGCTTTGGCCGCAACGTCCAATTTTTTTCTTCTTGTAATCGTGTTTCAGTAAAGCTCACAATCTACTTCTCATGTTTTTGTGATTAATTCTAACATGGTAGGGTGATTTGCGGCTCACTTCTATATCAAGTCACAAGAATGTTCGCTATGATATCAATGCCTAGAGGACTGGTAAAGTTTATGTCCTTTACATTCTCTCTAACACCATTACAATAGCTCACTGCCCAACAGCATTAGTTCGGAACTGCTAAAATAGCACTGGGTCCACTGTAACGCTATGTGGACCAGAATTATCGATTAACATCGGCCGGTTCGTCCTTTGAATTAGACAAGCCTGTGCGGAGAATAAGGGAGATCATTCTCGCCTACAGGCTATTCAAGAAGGTGCGGCAAGAGCATGAGGATGTTCTTGAGACAGCCAACATCACAATGCATGATCCTTTACATTTCCAGAACATGTCTTCACAGTGGGTGCACACATCACAGAGAAACAGGCGGTTATTCACGGAGCTTGTCTGACTGTGGTCGCGCTCCGTGGCGAAGATGTTGTGGACTTATTTCGTAATCCCGTATACTCACGTTCGAAACACAGCTGCGCGCGATTTGGCAGCAGACTGCGTTGCGCTGGTTTTTTACGAAAATATCTGGGTGTCGGTCGTTCAGAAAGCAATAGCAAACTACCGAACATAAAACTTGCCAAGACATCAAGACCAGCTAAAATGTTGTGTTGACTGCAAACGTTATCCTGTAAAGCAGTGGTTCTCAACCTTTTTAGCCTATGCACCCCTTCACCATATTTTTAGAATGTCATGCCCCCCCCCCCACTCCCTTTCGTATTTCCTCCCTATAAACTCCTCCTTCCCCCCCCCCCCCCCCCCCCCCCCCCCCCGTTGGCCTACACAGAATACGTAGAAATGGAAGCTAAATTTTATAACACATACCAGAACAAGTCTAGACGTCTACATAAAACATTATTTGCGGGTCTACTTACCTTATAAAACGAATTTCAAAAGGGCGAGAAGTACAGAACAGTAAAGTATGGAGGGGAAAATCGGTTCTTGTATTAACGCCATCTTGAAATAATCTTCATTCCCACACCCCCCCCCCCCCCCCACCCCTTCTGGAAATCCTAAAATTTCCCCTGGGGAGTGGGGATTCCCAACCGGTTGAGAACCACTGCTGTAAAGAATATGCAACTAACTGAACGCTATGGACATTGAGACAGAACGTATGGATCATCGCTGCATAGCCAAAATCCTGCATCACCGGCTGTGTCAGTGGAATGGAACGATCATTATTCACGTTGAGGAAATATATGCAAGGTTTTCTTGTCAGCAGAGAATTTTATACTGGCAGTATTTTGTGATTCTCAACTACACTGATGGGTCCGCGAGGCTCGGTGTAACAAGCTACGTGGAGGGTCCCAAATAGCCCTGTCACAATGTTTCAATACTATTCTATAGCCCTGGCTGGGATAGGTCTTTGCTTGCCAACCCTCCTCCGTTCCCCGGACTCTATGTCACTCTCTCTTTCGACCTCGGGACCTATTTCCTGCAGTGTCTTTCTGGCTGACACAAACATAACATGACGATCGTCAGAATAACTTGAAAGTAATTTTATTAACCTAATCAAGAACAGCACAGGAAAACATTAAGGCAGTTAAAATAGATAGTTCTACACAGACAAAACCGGGACACAGAATTCAGTTCAGACACAGAGCATCATGGCTTTACATCATAGACCAAGCTGTAGTCAAGGTCCGTTCTGTCCACATATCGCTCACCGAATCATAAGTCCTTCTTGCTTTCCCTGTAGAAACAACAGGCCGCTGTAGAACCAAAGCCACTGGTTTGTGAGGACTTCTATTCATAGTCAATTAAGTTCATTTGGCACAAGGTTTTCAATGATTGGGAAATGAATTATGATTTCAAATAATGGGAATTGTTCATGAAGGTGTAATGGATAGGTGCCTTTCACTGTCCTGTACAAAATGGGTATGCAGGATAATCATGCGAAGGCCCAGCCAAGAAACTAACTGCTCTCGAGCCTATGTCGCTGAAAGAACTTGAGATGCGCCATCACCGCAAATTGTCATTTGCCCAAGACCAACCTTGCCTCTCTCTCAGAGTTAGTAACACCATGTGTGGTATGGTCAATACCTTGACCTGGCTTCATCAGGAGTATATAGCTTTAGCATATAAGCTCTGTTGATACTGTCCGATTTAATCACGTCCAAAAGAGGAGGACCCTGGAGATGACAAACAATAGTGAAAGCCTCCAGCGTAAACTTCAGGTACAGCCGACATGGAGACTCCTACTGGTCTCAGCATATCAGTTGTTAAAACAACATATCTACATAATAGGACTAATCAAGAGACCTGATTGAATTGGCCTGACCTGACAAGAGGTCCTGGATTGGCGGCGTCTTTCCTAGACTAGGCCTTCAGCTTGACGATGTCCTGTCGTTTGACCTTATGAACTCTTTGCATACAAGACTTACTCTCCACACTCATACCCTGCCTTTATTATTATTGGGCACATTTATTTCCAGGCTTATCTCTCACTTGCAAACCCTGCCTTTCTCACGACAAAACTCTTGTGGTGTTGTGTGGGTAATTATCTGTATGTAAAGAAGTGACGTTCCCCATTCCCAGCAAGAATAGGAAAGAAGATACTACTCCTTCCGGCCGCTGCTCTTGTCTGAGCTGTCGCCGCAATGTACCGGCAGTGCCTCACCTACAGGTAGAACTAGATGATCTTATCGACCAGTAACTATTCAGTTCACCCGGCCACCCTATCCGCTAAAAGATGAAAGAGATAGCCCAGTGGATACCCTCTTCCGGCTCAAGAAGATAGATCATAGATGGGTGGAACCCATCCCCACGGAGCCCTTCCCTCCTTCCGGCATACCGTAGCTATATACTGATTATCTTCCAATGAAAGAAGACAGTATGCAGAGTTCAGGCCGTAGGAGGAAAGATAACCCCCGTCCATCTGCTGCCAAGAACAAGTGAAATCATCTGGGAAGCTATATTGCTCAGATTCGTTCCCAGGCAATGCCAAGAACAAGACGCTTAGCTAGATTGGCCAACGGTCAACCCACTTCCAATATTGCCAGACTGCCGTCTCGCCAATTCGTCTCACCAGTCGAGACAACCAGTTATCTTTATAAACCAAGGTCTAGCAGTTTTCAATAAAACCCAATTATTACCTTTCCATTCCCCAGTAGTAGGCTGCAGTGTTGTCCTAATCTTTGAATTAAATAGACATGCTGCAAATACCAAACGGTAAGTATTGGAACGGACATGAATTGCACCAGAAGTTGCACTGGTGTGTATTTGGTGTAAGGCGCCCTATCGGGTTTCCCCGAAGACAAGACATATCTAATCGTTCTATGAAAAGATCGTGTTGTGAAAGTAACCCAAAGAACTATCTTCCATGGTGATTGAGCGAACAAGAGAACTGAGGGTTCCCGAAAGCTGTTTCCCCCTGTTAGCCCAAACCCAAAGAAGGCCTGAGGACATGGGCCACTGACGTTTTGTCACACTCGGCTCAGTGTCAGCGTGGGTGTACACAGTGCAAAGGATGGAGGAAGGAAATCGGAAGACAGCTGCGCCTTCCAGACACCTACTTGATACCTTACTAGGGAGTTGACAGATGCCTCCTATGCATTAGCTAGCGCAGAAGAATACTATGCTAAACGCGCCATAATCATACCCGGCTCCTTGAAGATGTTGCAGAAAATCATACAGTTCGTACAAATGGCGTCTTAATCACCAGCCACATCAGTACTGGGTTAGTGAAAACAAGCGGGTCCACCATCAGGCTATGAGATGCATTAGGTTTCATCTCGTTGGTTGAGACCAGTCGACACTCGGTGGATGTTTTCATTATTATAACACTAGTCACTTTTATTGCTGGTCTCCCTGGCGAAGGCGTTAAGGACGCTGTTCGTAATCCCGTATACCCACGTACGAAACACAGCTGCGCGAGATTCGGCAGAGGATCGCGTCGCGTTGGTTTCTTACGGAGAGGTATGTTAACCGGTCGTTCAGAAACAACAGGCAAGACACAGCTCAGATTAGAGGACATTGTGTATTCAGATGACAACTCCACTCACTGGGTCTCAGCGAATCTTTGAGTGTGTGTGTGTGTTTGTGTGTGTGTGTGTATGTGTGTGTATGTGTGTGTATGCGTGTGTGGTGTGTGTGTGCGTGCGTCCGTGCGTCCGTGCGTGCGTGTGTGTGTGTGTGTGTGTGTGTATGTGTGTGTGTTTTTTTTTAATGTGCAGTTTTGAGCAAAAAACGCAATCTGAGGAACACTTCCAAAAAGACTACCAGAAATT
>JACEFZ010027704.1:55000-165000 GCA_014155875.1 Cepaea nemoralis | reverse complement strand
CTTAGCAGCCAGCTCTGCAGAAAGAGACTGAGCCAGATGGTGTAAACCCAGAGCCATGGACTAAATACCTCTCGCCATTAAACCTCTGTGCATCCTTTATATACATCTTAGCCTAGGCATCTGTGTGAAGACTAGAACGTTTTCTGGATACCATACGTTTTCTGGATACCATAGTCTGGACTATCTCTTCAGCATTCATAGTCATTGTCAATTTGGGTTGAGTTAAAAGTGACAATGACAGTACACACTCATGTTCGAACAAACATCGGACAAGTGAGAGGGGTGGGGAGGGGGGAGACAGGGGGGGAGAAGGGAGGGAGCGACTCACTAACACACGGACTTTTGAGCCTAATTAATGTGGTATATACTGCATGGGTAGTTGGCGTGTGAAATTTGACGTAGGTATTTAACGCTAATACTTGACGCAGGGAGTTTGGCATTGTATTTAACGCGTTATTTTTTAAATGGAGACCTAACGTGGATATTCATTCATTCATTTATTCATTCATTCATTCATTCATTCATTCATTCATTCAGTAGCATTTCCTTTGCAGAACTTCGCTTCCATAACAACCTTCCGGAAAACATTTCGATCATTAGCAAGATATCCCTCGTCCGATGCACCCATCTGGAGATAATCCGTGGATTTTTGACGTGTTATTTTACGTGGTTTTAGACGTAGAGACTTGGGTATTTGACTTTGAAGAGGTAACGTGATATTTCACGTGTGTATTTGACATTCGGGGGTGGGGGGAAATTCACATATTTGATGCGGGGAATTGACATGGTGTTTTACGGGCAGAAGGAAAGGCTGCAGATCCTGACAAGATAACAACAGAGAAGATAAAATACTTATCCAGCTTTGGCATTAAAACTATCACAGAATTATGTAATGAGATATATAATACTGGGTCCATCCCAAGGATTTGAAAACATCTATTTTCATCACACTACCGAAGAAGCAAGAGCTGTTGAGTGTGAGGATTACAGAACTATTAGCTTTATGAGCCATATAACTAAGATACTACTAAAGGTCACACAAGAAAGAATCCAACATAAAATAGATGAGGAAGTAGCAGAACAATTTGGGTTCCGCAACAACAGCGGCACCAGGGAAGCAATCATCTGTTTGAGGATGTTAACTGAAAAATATGTAGAAGTTCAAAAAAGTATATCTGTTTGTTTTATAGACTACAAAAAAGCTTTTGATAGAGTACAACATGAATGACTAATTACGTGTCTTCAAGATATAGGAGTAGACGGAAAGGACATCAGACTTATTAGTAACTTGTACTGGGAACAAGTGGCGTCTATTAGATGCGGTAATAACTATTTGTCGCCTATAGAATAAAATGAGTAGCACGGCAGGGATGTGTACTGTCCCCAAGCCTCTTTACCCTATACACAGAAATAATTTTTAAACAAGTTGAAATGCCTGGACTTAACATCAAAGGAAGAATCATAAACAATCTTAGATATGCTGATGGTACCGTTTTACTAGCAGAAAGCGAGCAAGAGTTGCAAGACCTAGTGGAACAAGTAAGCAGGCACAGTGCAGAATGTGGCTTAGATATTAACATCCAAAAAACAAAATCTATGATAATTAGCATTAAAAAGGAAAGGTCATCAATGAACATCACAGTGCTTGCTTGCTTGCTTGCTTGTGTTCGTTGGCTTGAGCTCCAACGCGAAGTCCTGTATGTCGCATGAAGGCATCCTGTTGTCCAACATCAGTGTGATGTCATACAGGACCTGAGTTTTGCGTGAGTATCCGTTGTCCCATGTCTGGCTTATTGGTGTGCAGACTGGTGGTTCCTCGCCGTACAGGCAGACACTCTCCGACTTCGGAGGAATCGGCGATCCTACTGACTTTAGCCAGGACCCCGAAGGGACCTGTTGCCCAGGACGCTCGACGAGGACGCGTCAATAGGTCTTGGCCAGTATATAACCCGGCCCTGGTGCCTTGGAAACACCTCTGCGTCCCAACATCACAGTAAATGGGCAGATACTAGAACAAGTAACTAGTTTCTCTTACCTTGGACATATAATAACAGATGATGGCAGAAGTGAAATGGAAATCAAAAAATGAATAGGATTTGGCCAAAAATGCTTTCAACGGCATGAAATCAGTATTAACATCTAGAGAGATTAATAACGCATTAAAAATTAGAATTGTCAAATGCTACGTATATTCAACGCTGCTGTATGCCTCGGAAGCCTGGACATTGAACAAGCAACTAGAAAGTCGCATTGAAGCCCTGGAGATGTGGATATACAGACGAATGGGTCGTATTTCATGGAAACAAAAACAATCAAATGTAGAGGTCCTTGAAAAATTGGGAATGAAGAGAGAGTTGATGAAAGAAATAAAGAGGAGACAAATGAAATATTTAGGCCACTTTAAAAGACACGATACTCTTATAAAAACCATACTGGAAGGCAAGGTTGAGGACAAGCGAGCAAAAGGTAGACAACGATACAAGTGAGAGGATAACATCAAGAGATGGCACGAGCATCAGCCTGACAGAATGTACAGTCAGAGCGAGAGACAGACAGTGTTGGAGTTCCATTGTAGCCCATCTTCATTGCGGAGATGGCACCTCATTGAATGATTGATTTACGGGCATATTTGACATTTGTTTTTGCCGTGGTGTTTAATATTGGTATTTGAAGTGAAGAATTTACACGTACACGTACGTCTGACGTAGGTTTTTTTCCTGTATTTCGGTGTGAGTAATTGACGTGGATTTGTTACTTGGTTCTTTACTGTGTAACTTGCCATATGCATTTGACGTGGGTGTTTAACAGGTATCTTTGCTGTGTTAATTGACGTGGATTTTCACCTTAGTTTTTACGAAGATTTTTAACGTGTTGTTTAACGTGGATTCTTAGATGGTATTTAATGTGCGTATATGACGTTGGGTATTTGACGTAAGTATTTGGACTGAGGAATTGACGTGAATATCTGACGTGGGTATGTGATGCACCAGAGATTGTATTGGTTTTTGATTACTTAAGTGATTTTAGTCCTCTAAAAAGTACTGGAGAGTTTTGGTCATAGACCATAACTTTAGGAAGGGAACATCCCAACTGCACCTCCCCGCGGTAGAGGATGGAAACACACCACGGTGTGGCTAACACAGCTCTGGGGACCGAGTATCCACCGGAATAAGTGGACAACTCTGCAGCTGAGCAGAGCAGGGCACTCACTTGTCCTGACAGTCGGAAATGGCTGTCAAAGGCATTTAAAAGACCACCGTGTGAATGTGGAAGGCAAGGGGAAACCACCACATTATCTTCCCAAGATTTCATGGCGACACACATTTCAGAAATAGTGAACGACGTTAATGGCTGTCTTAGGACATCCTCGTCCGGTAGGGACAGTCATGAGCCACAGGTGACACCAGACCGTCATCCAGCTACTGATGGCAAAACTAAAACAATAACTAAACTAAATAAATTTAGAGTAGGAACGTGGAATGTTAGGACATTAAATGAGCTAGGAAAGTTAAACAATGTTCTAAGAGAAATGGAAAACATGAAAATGAATATACTAGGCATAAGTGAGATGAGATGGAAGGGATCTGGCAAAATTATAACCGACAAACACACAATAATTTATTCTGGAGGGGACACACATGAAAAAGGTGTAGGAATAATATTTGATGAAAATATAGCCAAATCTATGACTGGATACTGGTGCATTTCAGATAGAGTTATAATGGTCAAAATCAAAGGCAAACCAATAGATATAAATATTATACAAGTATATGCACCAACAACAAACAGTAGTGATGAAGATATACAAAACTTTTACGATGAAGTTGAAATGGCAATAGCCCAAATTGGATCACAAGAAATAAAAATAATACTGGGGGATTTTAATGCAAAAGTAGGAAAGGGAAAAATAGAGGATATAGTGGGGAATTACGGTTTAGGTACAAGAAATGAAAGAGGAGAGAAACTAATAGAATGGGCAAATATTAATGATATGATAATTGGAAACACATGGTTTAAACACCATAAAAGACGACTATACACATGGAAAAGCCCTGATATGAAAATACGCAACCAAATTGACTACATACTTATTAATAAAAGATTTAGAAATGCATTAATTAATGTAAAGACAATGCCTGGTGCTGACGGTAACAGTGATCATGTACCACTATGTGGACAAATAAAAGTAAGATTAAAGAGAGGGGGAAAATGGTTAAAAACTTGAGACTTAATAAAGAGGTTCTGAAAGTAGATAAAGAAATTCAAGAACAATACAGAGTGACTGTGAAAAATAGGTACAATGCAATAGCTAAAATACAGAGTATAGATGAACAATGGGAAATGTTAAGGGACTCCATTCATCAAACTAGTTAAGAAATATTACCGGAGAGAAGCCAAAAAGCTAAGAAAAAAATGGATGAATGAAGAAATCTTAAGGTTGATGGACAAAAGGAAACAGAATAAAAATGACAAACAAGAGTATGCTAAGATAAATAAAGAAATAAGAGATAAATGTGTGAAGGCAAAAGAAAGTTGGTTAAATGAGCAATGCAGAAAAATTGAATTAAATTCCATTAAAGATCAAAAAAGTATGTACAGACAAATCAGCGAGCTCACAGGAAGAAAAATAAGAATAAATACAGGGTGTTTGAAATCAAAAACAGGACAGACTTTATTGGAGGAAGGTGCTATAATGAAGAGGTGGAATGAGTATATAAGAGAATTATATAATGGAGAAAGGGAAGAATTAACAGAAGAAAGTAACTTAGAAGGCCCACCTATTCTAAAAGAAGAAGTCGCTGATGCTATGAAACATATGAAGAAAGGAAAAACAGCTGGGCCAGATGAAATCACTATAGAATAATTAGAAGTGTTGGGAGAATTTGGAGTAGATATATTAACCAAAATGTTGAATGATATTTACAGTAGTGGATATTTACCCAGTGATATGCTGAAATCTGTATTTATAGCTATACCAAAAAGACCAGGAGCAATTGATTGTGAAGATTTTCGTACAATTAACCTCATAAACCATGTCACTAAGCTTCTACTCAGAATTATAATGAGAAGAACAAGAAAGAAAATAAAAATGGAAATTAGTGAAGAACAGTATGGTTTTATGGAAGGAAAGGGTACAAACAATGCAATATATATATTACGAACACTAATAGAAAGATCAATAGAGAAACAAAGAGACATATATTTATGCTTCATAGATTATACTAAGGCATTTGATAAAGTAAAACATGATGAGCTGATTAAAATGTTGGAAGATATCAACATTGATGGGAAAGATTTAAGAATAATAAAGAATATATACTGGAACCAAGTAGCAGCAATTAAAATGGGAAATAAAGAGGGTAGTTACGAACAGATAAAGCTAGGAGTACGACAGGGGTGTGTCTTGTCACCCGATCTCTTCTTCCTGTATAGCGAAGTAATAATGAGAGAGATCAAAGAGAAGCCAGGAATACTAATCGGAGGATATAATATAAACAATATACGCTATGCAGATGACACAGTATTGGTAGCGGATAATGCAACAGACCTACAACAATTGTTGGACAGTGTAGTAACAGAGAGTGCACAGAAAGGACTGTCCTTGAATATCAAGAAAACAGTAACAATGGTGATATCAAAGAAAATGGGGACGCCAAAATGTGACATAGAAATAGAAGGGGAAATTCTCAACCAAGTGGATAATTTTAAATACCTAGGGGCACTTATAACATCAGATGGAAGATGTACAAAAGAGATTAAGAGCAGAATAGGGCAGGCAAAGACAGCATTTCAGAAAATGAAGAGTATCTTATGCAATAAGTCGCTATCAATGAATGTAAGAAAGAGAGTACTAAAATGCTATATAGAACCAGTTTTGCTGTATGGCAGCGAATCTTGGAATGTAAATGAACAAATTAAGAAGAACTTAGAAGCAACAGAGATGTGGTTTTTAAGACGAATGTTGCGAATTCCTTGGACTGCCAGAGTAACTAACAACGATTGCCTGAAAGAGGCTAATGAAACTAGAACACTATATACAACAATAAGAAAGAGACAAACATCTTTCTTTGGTCATGTGATGAGAAGAGAGGCATTGGAGAACATCGTGACAACTGGAAAGATCGAGGGGAAGAGAGGCAGAGGCAGACCAAGAGAAATGATGCTGGACGGACTGAGACGGTGGCATGGAGGAATATCATCAGCAGAGTTGATCCAGAACACCAAAGACCGAGATCTGTTGAGAGCCATGAACGCCTACGCCAGCCGGCACGGCACTTGATGATGATGATGAAGTGATTTTAAAATGTGTACGTTTTTTCTTTAAAGATGTGATTGATGTTAGGGTTGTGATTTCGCTGGCAAACCGATTTAGTAGGCAGCTGTTCGAGTGCCAACAATGACAGTATTTCACTGTTTTATCACTAGCAATAGAACTGGGACACAACAGGCCTCATACTCTGGCTAAGTTACATCATGCCGAGAAATAAAGATGGGCGTGGAAAGGAAGGACACGCCATATCAAACCAGTTTCTTTTTCTTCTGCGTTCGTTCGGAATGTTGTTTAAGACGCAATTGCGGTGTGCCTGTTTACAGCGGAGCTGAGATATTTGCAGCTTTCGACCGACACATACGACTTCTTCGGACATGTGTTGACCGGGCTAACCTTCCTGGAAACCAACCGTTTGTGATAGGTTGTTGCTGTTATTGTTGTTAACTGTCCATCGAGATGTGGGATTCGGCTTCTCGGCCCGGCAATATGTTGTGATAGACGCATGTGTTCATCGGCTTTTGTGTTGTTCTGTACACGGTATTTCGTTTATCTGCTTGACCATTCCCGTTATTTATAAGACGCGGCTTCCCACAGAAGCGATGTTGCCTGTCCAATGAGGATATGTAGACAGCAGGCATACTGGGGTAAGCTGTAGTTGGAGCCTATTTAGTTTAGTTTAGTCGACGGATCAACATCACGGCACACGTGTGTAACCTTTAAGTGCTCCGTTCTACTCATAACTCAAGCCTGAGTACGGAGAATCTCAGCTCAATGCATGGACTCCGTAGAACCGGCGAGGATTTGAAATACTTTGGGTACATTTTTAACTCGAAATTTTGCCCGGACAGCGCGGTTAGGCTACTCTTTTTCGATTTCCGACTGCCAGGGGAATTTTTACGTGCGCAACAAGTACACAAAGGCGTCCGATCTCACTACCCAGAGACAAGAGGACATGTTGTTACTAGTAGTCCACGTTAAGAAATCCCGGCCCTCACCGGGGCTTGAACCCGGGACATCCAGCACTCGAGGCGAACACCATACCTCGAGACCACTTAGCCTATTTAGTGATATGTTAGTTGATGTCTGTTGTGTTCCAAGTCAGAATATCGCATTGTTGCCCTTCCTTCTCAAATGGTTAAAATTTTCTTTGGAGTGACTACCATAAAAATGTGTCTTTCTTCCCGAGTCTCTAGTGAGCTGTCTGGCGTGTGTGCAACTGAAACCATCGGCTGCCATAGTTACATGCAGTTTACCGACACTCTGTGCCTAAAACGTTGAAGAATGAACACTGTGCATGCGAGCGTAACATGTTCCTGCAGATATAGCAAGATGAAACTCTTTTACGATAGACATAGAAAGAATAGCTTTCTATACGGTATGAGATAGGTAGTTATAAGACAAGAAAAATCCAATATACGAATTGGCACCGACAGATATAACAGAATAAGAAACTCCAATATGCTATGGAATAGACACTTATAACATATACATTTCCACGAGGAATATTGGCAGTGAGAATATGACTAGCATAATAGCCAGGACGTTACAAACACTCATGTTGAATGGCTCCTACGTCACATTACCATTGATCCTGTGTATCAGAGTGTAACCCAGAAGGATAAAACAAGATAGTATTACCTCTGTAGATTCAGTGTTGAGTGTGTGACCATGTGATACATGTGCAACATGCAATGTTTTGTAATTTGACAATATAAAGCTACAGCCGTTAACCGACAATCATGTGAAGCGATTGAAGAGTGTCCTCACATGTGTAGCTGGAAATGCTTGCCACGCCAGGTGGCGTGCGATATACTAAGCGTTAGAAACATTGGAATCCTATTGTAGTGGTCAGAAGCTTGGGACACTTCACTTTGTTGACGACAAGCAGTGCCATTCGTCATCATGCTGGAATCATCAGGGATTATTGTCACGAATGAGGTGTTTACAGTTCAGTGTTGTTCCACGCTTGACCATGAACCACGACGATAACGACACACTGACTCTGATCTCAGCGGAAACTGATAATGGATCGGATTTAAACCTGAACCTACGAAGACAGAACAGCCTGGGATCTGCCTTACAGGCCAGCCGACGGAAATGTGTTGTCACATTAGATGGGCATCGGTACACTATAGGTAAGTAGGTCTGTATGTCTGTCTGTATGTCTGTCTGTATGTCTGACCGTTGGATCAGTGCGTCTGCCAGACACAGCTCGCTTAGATATGTGTAAGCTTACCGTCCAGCAGCTCATCCCCCTCTCCTCTGTCTGTCTGTCTGTCTGTCTGTCTGTCTGTCTGTCTGTCTGTCTCTCTCTCTCTCTCTCTCTCTCTCTCTCTCTCTCTCTCTCTCTCTCTCTCTCTCTCTCTCTCTCTGTATGTGTGCTCCTGTCTGTCCCCTGTTTGTGTAGGTTGTGAATGCCAGAAGACATGTGAGTGGAAATACATATCGATTGTCGCACTAGATACCCGGTTAACATGATATTGACAACATCGTGCATCAAGCGCCGATTTGTTCTATATGAATATAGGAAAAGCACCATAGACCCAATAGTCTCGAAGTGTGCCGAAAGGTCTTCTTTATACACACTGAAGGCTGCAGACACACTCTCTGCATGTGTACACTGTATCAGTAAAAGGTCTTCTTTATACACACTGAAGGCTGCAGACACACTCTTTTATGTTGTACACTGTGTCAGTAAAAGGTCTTCTTTATACACACTGAAGGCTGCAGACACACTCTCTGCATGTGTACACTGTGTCAGTAAAAGGTCTTCTTTATACACACTGAAGGCTGCAGACACACTCTCTTATGTTGTACACTGTATCAGTAAAAGGTCTTCTTTATACACACTGAAGGCTGCAGACACACTCTCTTATGTTGTACACTGTGTCAGTAAAAGGTCTTCTTTATACACACTGAAGGCTGCAGACACACTCTCTGCATGTGTACACTGTGTCAGTAAAAGGTCTTCTTTATACACACTGAAGGCTGCAGACACACTCTCTTATGTTGTACACTGTGTCAGTGATCATTGGTGGGATTCGGCTGCTCGGTCCAGTAATATGTTTTTTTAATTTATTTATTTATTATTATTTTTTTGTAATATTGAGCACAACCCACTACTGGCAACGCTGATTGCATTCTGGTATGAACCTAAGGCCTATCCACGTCAATGTGGAAGAACTATACTCGAGTTACGCTCTCGTTTGAGCTCATCAGTAGTAAATATCCTTGACCGGACCCAGAAACAAACCCCGAATCACTGGCGTGTAAAGCCAGTGAGTGAAGCATGTGTGTTTTTGTTTTATCTAGGGAAATATGAGGCTGGTTTCCATTTCCTAGCGGTTTTGTTCACTCCCATGCTGAACTCTGACCTATTGGTAGTGCTTGCACCTCTGACGTTCACGTCTGTCCCTCTGTGTTCGGTCAGTACTGATCAATTATTCAAACGGTCATCTGTGTCCCTCTATTCACTGTTGACACCAACTAGTCCGTCACAAACATCAATGCCTATCGGCCCTCAGGGGAAGGCCGGGGCTTCCTTTAATGCAGAGCCGACACGTGATACCCTGATACTGGGCTCACCCAAAGAATTGTCACGTCTAGCATACGGCTGCTTAATCGCTCTTCGGTAAGTTGAGTCTCACGAGCACCAGATGCCGCCTCTGCGGAGACCTGAAGATGCAGTCTGCATATTTTGGACTTTGATGACACCCACGCACTGAGAGTTTCCACCAACTGGATTTGCTAACCATGCATATGAGTAGTGTAGTAACGTGGTTATCCAGCGCATTTGTGGAGGTGGAGGTTATAGATACCTCCACAAAGGGCGATAACTCTTTTCCCCCCAAAAAAAAGTAGGTGGTCAGAGGTGACGTGGTCAAGTGACTCATCAGAGTGGGCGTGGTCTAGTGACTCATCATAAGTGGCGTGGTCTAGTGACTCATCAGAGGTGGCGTGGTCTAGTGACTCATCATAGGTGACGTGGTCTAGTGACTCATCATAGGTGGCGTGCGTGGTCAAGTAATTATAGGTACGACATAAAAATACGACATAAAACATCAATAAAGAAAACAAACAAAAAGGTAACATTTTTCACACAGATTTTATTGGTAGACAACATCTATTCGGTTACAACATCTAAAGCTTGCGTCGTTTACGTCCCAAAGGGATCAGCGGGATTTGATTACTGTAGAAAGCTGTCTGGTCATTCAGTGGCATGTCTTGACTGTAGTCATAGGTGGGCGGATCTGGTACGTCTAAGTTGTAGGTAGACTGGTCTTGATAAAACGTCACGGGGTCTTGAGTGTAGGTAGCCTGGTCTTTATTAGACACCTCGGGTGGTTGGTAAGTTAGTTTATCGAAATCCGCTAGAATGTCATCCTTCATTGATAGGAGAGACTCAAACTCGGCTCTCGTGAGTGTAATTCCCACCTTGGTCGGGTACTTGAGCTCAGAGACACCGAAATACTTGCGTAAATGGAGAGTCGTAGTGCCTCGGTATTGAGAAACTGTCGCCGCTTTCAAACCGTTGGCTAGTGGTCTGGGCATTTCAGCAGTTCTTGACATGAATATCCAGGTAGCTGTAGACATCTTGAGGGTGGTGGGCACGAAACACGAAGGTGGTCAGTTCGTCTCGTTTTATAGGACATAATTTATCGATTGATTTTAAACGTGTCTGGACTTGTCTTTTTCAACCACGGGCTAACCAATCGAAACACGAGGCGGTCATTCACGTGTTGTCTGTGACCAAACGGCTGCAGGATACGCGACAGGCTCGCGCCGCGGCATTTCATCACCAGAAAATACAGGGCGTACAGCCCGCAAGTGGCGTTATTGATGTCTTGTAACATACGGGTATTGTACATAGGTGATTGGTCCGAGTTACGTCGTATAAAGCGGATAATGTCGGCGTGTAATGGCGGCAAACCAAACGAATCGAAATATTCAAACTGACCTAGGCCATCGAAATATAGGGCGATCCAATGTGACCCAGAGTAAACACTGGTGTCGGTGTTGACGATAAAAGCGGCTGGTTGTGTTCTATCAATGTGTCTAGGCAATTGATCTCTAGCACAGACGTTGACTAGCGAAAGGCGTCGAACAAACGGGTCAGACATGAGTAACTGTCTTAGGTGTTGGGTATCCATTATGCCACGTAATCGGTCAGCACTTGCCTTGTCTTGGAAATTTCTAGAACCGAATCGAGTTCCGCGTATATGATGACTTGTAGAGGTGCATCCGTTATAACGGCAAACTTAAGTTCCAGTGACAGTGGACCGGATTTGGCCAGTTCAAACTGCTCACCGTCTAATATACTGGGAGTCAGATCAAAAGCGTACAGAGCGAACCCTTGACTGAAACTCTCAAAATTGATACCATTCCCGACATCCTTACCGGTCAGACCGAGGGCCAAATTGGTACCATGGAAAGCTCGCGCATACTGACCTGTGGTATAATTCATGGTTAAGGGTTTGCCTGTGACACTACGCCCATCTACCATCAAACTCAAATAGTTTAACTGATAATGATTGAATATGAAGGGGTTAGTGTTTAGCTCGCCGTTGAAACACGACGCATTCACTAAACCGATCACCACCCGGGTCGGCGTCTGGCTGAGGAAGAGGTTATCTTGCGTGTGGGAAAACATACCTTTCGGGATAGAAAAGGTTTTTACCACTACCCTTTTAATGGATACTTGGCATTGGCTCTCAATAAGGCTTTTTCATGAGCCAGAGAGATAGCTGGATTTAACTTAGCTTTCCTCACCAAGAGGGTGGCATGAGTAATGACACTTTTGTAACCACCGTTTACATCCGTGGCAATCAAATTAAAGACAGATTTTGAGGGGGTTAGTTTGATTTTGATATCGATCCCATTCAGCATGTACCTGTCCTGATTGAAAATATCGGAATGTAGACGGCCCATCATATCCATCGCCACACTAGAGCTGGCTAAAGATCGTCTTTTGGCTAGACCTTTATTGGTTTCACCCTTCGTGTCTGTCATATACAAAGGAGTATCTGGGTAGTATAGTGCTGAAGTCAGATGACTCTTTTTGGCCTCTGCACCATAATTCAGAAGAGCTTCCAAGTAGGCCCGGTACGGATACGAATTTTCACTCGGTGAAATAAGAGTGTCATTCAAAGACACGTCTACTTGAGAAAACATACTATGCAAATAATAATTTATGGGACCGACTTCGGCGGTGCTCGGTAGGTCGTCACCATTGGGAAGTGTAACTTTGGCCCTCACGTGTAGAAAAGTATTAAACAAATCTATATAATCCTCTCCCACGCCAGAGATGGAGAACTCGATGGGTGCCCCATAGGCTAACGTGGCCAACGGATGAATCTCCACAAACTGTCCTTCTTCCACGGCCGTCTGGGTAGGTGGCACGCTAAACAAATCCAGACCAGAATGTAGGCACTCACACGACTTGGGATGTATTAACGCCATTACGAGAAAATATCCGAATGTCCCCGCTGGTGTTGGTGGTTCTTATGAGCCGATCGCTTTCTGCCGGCTGGTTTTATTCTTTTACTGGGCTGACCGGGCGGGGCGGCTCGTTTTCGTTTCCTGACGCCGCTACCTGATTGGCTGATATGTTGAGCAGCGCCCTGGAGCAGTCGTTGACCGGCGTCCCTGGCGTGTTCTTTGAAGGACTCGCCAACATTCCGACCGGCTAGGGCGTCTTGAGCCACCTGCAAACCCGTACCCAACCCTTCCCGCAAAAAGGCTTTGCCACCAGTCTTCAACCAAGGAAGAATTGTTCGACCAAGGCCACTAAAGAAACTACCAATTCCATGACCTCGCTGACTCTGACCACCCACAAAAACGGGTAGACCGCTGCCGGCTTGATTACAGAAATATTCCTCGTATAGTTTGGGATTGCGTCGGATTGGCACGTGTCTAACCATGGTTAAACCACCTCAAAACGTTTGTTGGTTCGAAAATGCAGCGTCACTACCGATGTCCCACCTGTGAATGGGATAGGTTTCCCCTGTTCGTCGGTTATAAGAGGCTCAATCGTGTCAAAGGAGAACCGACAGAGTGGAACGTAATGTGGTTTATCGTACAGCCTAAATACAGAGGTGGTGGATCTGTCTAGGACAGATAGAATCCGTAGTAATGGTACCAGCACAGCGCCGACCACACGCGAGGTGACAATGTCGGAATAGATAATTTGCTGGTCCAAATCTACTTCACCCAGGCCGGAAAGAACGGACGTCAGTCTCGCTGACGAGGGGACTTGTAAAATATCCACCAACTAAGTCTAATTTCAGCACCCTGTTTGTCTAGTGGGAAACGCGTCGATAGCACATAAAAACACATTTTAGTCTATTCGAGTTCTGAGAGTTTCCGGGCTCGAAAATGTAAAGTTAGCACTGAAGTCCCATCGTTGAGTGGTATCGTTTTTTCCCGTCTCCGTAGTTAAAAGTATTTCCACCGTGTCGAAGGAGAATCGACTTAAGTGAACGTAGTGTGGTTTATCGTAGACACGATGCACTGACGGCAACAAGCGATCCAATATAGGGACAGTCCTTAGTAAAGGAACCATGGCGTCTCCGACTGGTCTGGCAGCTACGAGATCAGAATAGACGTAGATATTTTTAACGACGCTATCCATCTCCAATTCCACATTACCGTATAATAAGGCATTCTCGTCTGATAGAGTCGAGGTTGGAAAACCCAACATTTTTTTCAACCTCTCACTAATTTTAACATGGGCGCCTTTTTCAAGTAGTTTCATTGCGACTTTGTTCCAAGGTGTACGTAGCGTGAATTTGATGTTTACTTTCTCGTCTACTTGGGTTTCGACACACAACTTATTCAACTCCTCGATGAAAGCTTCTGGGGTGGTGAACGGACCCGGTGGACATTCAAGGGTTACAGGTTCCAGACCACTACCTTTGGGCGGAAAGTACTGGATCCAAATTTCCCCCGACAAACCGTTAAAATACGTATTGGGGAATTGAATTTCGGCCAGGCCCACTTCGTATTGTTGACTCACCTCAATAGTCTGCGGCAACTTGACGAAAAAGTGACCTGGGTGGTTGTTCGGGAACACATCCGGGGCCGTAACACTCGGTAACACCAAATAAAAACTCATTGTTTATCTAGCTTAGGATTAGGTAGCATATAACCCAAACAACTACTCATTAGAGCGACCCACAGTTTGCCTTCTGCTGCGTCTGCGCTGCCTTGAGTCAGATTGAATAGTGACACAGCAATTACGCTATATATAACGAGGGTTTGGCAGATGAATACAATCTCTGGCCGCGGCACGCGTTGTCCAAAAAACGACCAGAACGAAGTTCTTTCCCCGTCCCTAGTCTGTGGACGCAACACCATATTATCCAGGTTGTCTTCGGCCATACCACTAGTCTCCATAGCTGGCTAGTTGCGTGTCGGCTATCCAACTGTTGAATGAATTGGGATAACCAAACCACTTGACTAAATACTCTTTACCACTACCTTTCCTCCACCTTTCTTGTAAGATGGTTTCAATACGATAAATTTCTTTATCACCCACCAATTGTATTTCTTCTCGGTAGAATGACCCTTTAAGTTCCTCTCCTGAATCGTCTTTTAGCACATACGTCACCGGACTAGTCTGGTTTATACGACTAAGGGTAAACAGTTCTTCTGTCCAACCCGACATATAACCTTTTTTTAAAAGGTTGTTGGCTTTGAGCTAACCTGACACGATCGCCGGCTGTGAAATACACTTTTCTTGATGCGTCTGTTTTACGGTATAAATTATTCCACACTTCTTCTTGATTAGTGTTGTTAACTTGCACAGGGGCCATGCGAATACTCCGGTGATACGAACCATTGTAGTTCTGGATCAATTTATCTATCACGTCGACGTAGCGCAGTGTATTAGTCTTGGTAAAATAACGCCACATTTTTTCTTTAAGAGTTCGGTTGAATCTTTCTACCACGGCGGCTTTCACATCTTCGTTCTCAGTGGTAAAGAAATGCACGCCTCGGTCAGTCAGAAATTTTAAGAAGGTCCGATTGACGAATTCTGAACCTTTGTCGGTCTGAAAGTTTATCGGTTGGCCCTCTTCAAATATTTTACTCACGACCGCCACTAGTTCTTTGCCCGTTTTCTTCTGGATCGGGATGGCCCAGGCATATTTACTAAACACATCGATACACGTCACTAGGTAGCCCATACCGTCATTGTACCTTCGTAATTTTTGCATATCTATCAAGTCGGCTAGAAACTGTTGATTTATACCCCCGGTAATGGTCTGACGTCTCTGAAATCGGCGACGATTCGGTTTATGTAACGTGTAGGTATCCTGATGACGTAACCATTTCTGAATGGTTTTAGCTGGAAGTTTGTTATTTCGATGTAAAGCGACAGCACCACCATAGGCTCCCGGTTTCTCTGGGTCATAGTAATACTTTCTTAATTGCGCGGCCATTTTTCCCATCGGGGTGTAGGTATCCTACTCTTCTTCTTCCGCAGTTTATAACCCACTGTAGCCACAGGTGTCTCTGCTGGGGCTTTGGGTTCGTCTACCTTCGGTGTTAGCTGAGCAGGCGGTGTCTCGACTACTGGTACCGGTAAGGCGCTGACTTCGGGTTTTTGTTCCTTGATATCCACCAGACCTAATGGTTTGTGTCTATGCTGCTCGAGGCGATTCAGATACCGCTGTAAGGTTTGTTGATATAGTCTGGCTTTGTCACGGGGTGGTAGATCTTCTGTTTCCAGGACTTGTTGCATCTGATTATCCAAGTCTTGTAGGCTATCGGTTAGTGTGTCGGGTGGTACGTAGGGTTTTTCCAACACCCGAGGATCGACCAGGATCATTTTCTTCATTATAAACCCACAATACCTTTCAAGACGTTAAGGATGGGTCCGAGCAGGGCGCCGATGAATCCACCCTTTGGCAAGATCTGCTTCCGTTTCTTGAGCGATAGTTTCTTACGAGTGAGCGCTCTCAGGCTGTTTTTGTGACGTTGCAGACGAAGCTTCTGAGCTGGTGTGAGGGGAACATTACCTTTTAATACGTTGTGACAGCATTCGCAAATTGATTGGACGAGGTCTGGGGAAGCTGTTTTAATAACAGCTTTTACGGCAGGTGGCTTGGCTTCACCCAAGTACCGCAACATAGATTCGTTGCGTTTAAGTTGACTAGACATGTTATTTAGGGACGTAGACGACTTGTCTTTGGTCGGGAAATATATGACTTCGTAGACGGAGTTGATCCGGTGTTTCCTGGCGGAGGTCAAATAACAAATACCCGTGTGGAGCCGATGTAGCGTCCTTAAAACTCTCTTGGACATATGACACCCGCCCTGGAAAAATTTGTTTTCCCAAATTATTAACTTGTGCACCGTCTCGAGGGTTCTTAAATACTACTAGGTAATGTGAATTCAAACTAATGGTTCTTTGTTCTTTATTCTTCCCAAAGAGGTTCTGTACAATATACATGACGCTGAGGTTGCGATGATGACTGCCCTTAGTAAATAGTTTAGTTACCCTATCATCTGTCTCGGCCATTAGATCATCTATGACTACCAACCGACGTCTATCGCCGGTCCACTGTTCCATATCAGGCAGCCCTTCATTAAACTGCACTCCTTTCATATTCTCGTACATGGGTTGCCACTCCCCATAGCACCATATAACCTCCTCTGGAATCGGGTCTACCATGGCGGGAAGATGGGTCAGGAAGCGCTGGAGAAAGACGGTTTTACCGCTCGCTGTCGGTCCAGCAATTAAACAAGTAAAAGGATGTTTCCAACGAGGATCCATGGCATCTAAATGACCGGATATGACTCGCACACCCGTCTATATATTTCAACGATTAGTGACCCGACAACTCTTGATGATAATGTTTAGCCAGGGCGCCACCTGATAGTGATTACCTACGCCGATGTTTAAAGAATTACTCCCCCTACGGTTCTGGTAGATAATGATCGCTTATCGGCACGGCACACGCTGACAGATGCCATTTCCACACACCGGCGGCTTATCGCCACTAAGCCTTGACAGAACTTAGCTGTATGTTGATCGCTTGGGAAGATTACGCTCAGTAGTTTGCCATTGCTTTCCCGGCTCAGTATCCACCAAGTCACGAGCGGGGGTCGAACCGCCTCAGCTCTCACTCCGCTACGAGACTCTGCGTGATAAATGGGATTACAGAGAGAAAGGGTTGTAACCCCACAGCCACAGAGCCCGGTATATACAAAGAACACAATTGTGTTAACCCACACGACTTTGAGGCACATTCTGTGCCGCTATATTTCTCGTGTCTGGTGAATTAATCAAAAAATATTCTTCTGTTAAATCTTTTCCCCACTCACCAGGCAAAAAACTACCAACACACAGACAAATCAATACGTCGTGATTCATTGTTCGGTGTAATTTCAATCGATGAAAACAAGGCGTTGTTCACATTGCTTTAGAAAAAGTTGTGAATGGCGGGTATCTTCTGTTGTGAGAAGCAACTGACATCTGTGCATGTATGAGAATTTAATATTTGCATGCAGTCGTGTTTGTTGACAATTGTAATGTTGCCGTTTGGTAAACCCAGGCGGTTCTTTTTAAAAAAACGCGCGTCTTTTTGTAGTAATGTCTTTGTAAATGTGTGTTGTTTTATTAAATAATGGCTTTCCGTATAATGTCTTTTGTGGGTTTGTAGCCATGTTTTTATATTAAAGAATGTCTTTCCGTGTAATGTGTGTTGTGTTATTAAATAAGGCGTTTGTAGCCATGTATTGTGGGTTTGTAGTAATGTTTTTGTCTGACGCAAACAGGCAGGTGAGTTTTTTCTGTTAGTACAAGAAATCTGTTAAACAAAGATATATGACTCACGCAAAACTGACACTAAGCTGAAGACGTTAAATTATCGTGCCTCGGGTACACAATAATTATGTTTCGAGAGAGACATTTTTTATAATTTCCGTGTCAGAGAAATTAACATCTTGCCGGGGAATTAGGGTGGCAGC
The DNA here is from genome assembly GCA_014155875.1 of Cepaea nemoralis. Classification (NCBI taxonomy): domain Eukaryota; kingdom Metazoa; phylum Mollusca; class Gastropoda; order Stylommatophora; family Helicidae; genus Cepaea; species Cepaea nemoralis. Next base: position 146,756 of record JACEFZ010027704.1, on the reverse strand, counting down.
AAAAAATGTTTGAAGTAAGGACAGAATACTTACAGAACTGTCTCTGGTTAGGTGCACTGCCATCAAATCCAATTATCTTTCCTCCCGGAGATAGAGAAAAACGTACGAAAGAGATGCAATTACGATTTGACACAAAGTACCTAGGTACGTAATTATGGTGGCAGACAATGACAAAGAGTGTAGTAGCTAATATATAGTCGATGAAAAGTCGTGGTTCTTTCTGCGTGATTATGAATCTATACTCGAGTGAAATGTGCCAGCCACAAACCCGCCTTTTGACAGTTCGCCCGCCTCCGTGTGACAGTGGCGGTCAAGCGATGTGGTTACTTATTTTCCCGACGTCTGATTGGTTGATTCAAATGACAACTTGCTCGTTTCAAATATACGACAAATAATTCATGAAACGCATGTGAAGTCATTTGAGTTCTGGCAGTTAACGAGGAAGGCTGTTTTTTATTCAACGGATAATAATTTCAACATATTTTCTAATTCATCGTTGGATTTTAACAATCGTGTCTTCTGATACAGAAAGCTATTTGTCTTCTGCACGAAACTGGTGACAATTTCCTCGACGTCATCATCAGAATTGTACAACGAATCAACGAGTTTTTGCTTCATATATCTGCTCAAAGACATTAAAACTATTATCCGGCCACAGTTGACGCGAGCATCAGAAAATAATTCGTCTGCGATATTCTTAAAGGTATGATATGCTTGATCACTTGGTATATTGGCTACAACAGAGTCAAATAACGTTGCATGTTGACGAATCAACCCATCGAGTAATTGCGTCATCTCACAAACTTCATCCTGCTGGATAACATTCACAAATAGTTCGGCCATTTTATCAGAGAATGTCAGCGACGCAAAGGCACGGATGTAATCTCTGTAATAAAACCTTCACACGTCTTGACAATTTGTTACGGCATCGTACAACTACTCATTCTACACAACAGTTTACATGTGCTTTTTGTGATCGGATGTACACTCGCAAAGACGCCTTACAGAGACACGTAAAGACCGAACATGAACTACTATTCAGTGCCGTGTCGACCACTCAACCATCATCTAGTGCTGGTAATAATTACCAATCCACAAGTCGCAAGCGGCGACGAGAACCGAATACAGACGAACAATCTACTGGTAAACGTCAGAAGTCAACCAAACAACAAACATCAAATGACAGAGCGTCGGCGATTACAGACACTCAAATACCATCAACTAGCACATCAACACAAGCAGCATCCGCCCGTTCTGCCGCCAGCCGTAGCGGGCAGACGTTATCAACATCCGGTGGCTTGTCGGGCGATCGTGTTTCGCCGACCACCGATGAACAGTTACTAACACCAAGCGCCCTGTCGGCCGAACACGTGTCACCGCTCAACAATAACCAACAATCATCTAGTACCACAGTGAATGACGCGGAACGAACAACTTCTATTTTTAACGCATCATCACGTACCATGCCGACTGGCGCAGGCGATCATGTTTCGCCGACCACAGATGAACAGTTACTAACACCAATTGCCCTGTCGGCCGATCACATGTCGCCGACCAACAATAAGCAACAATCATCTAGTACCACAGTGAGTGACGGAACAACAGATACTTTGTCGGGTGGCACAGGCGATCATGTTTCGCCGACCACAGATGAACAGTTACTAACACCAATTGCCCTGTCGGCCGATAACGTATCGTCTACTAACAATAAACAACATTCATCTGGTGCCTTACCGAGTGACGCAGCATCATCAACAACAACCATGTTGCCAACAGAAGAGCAACTATCACCTAGTACCACAGCGAGTGACGAATCAGCAGGTGCCTTGTCGGGTGGCCCGGGCGATAACGTGTCGCCTACTAATAATACTCAACTATCATCACCTGTCACGGCGAGTGACGGATCAACAGGTGCCGTGTCGGCTGGCAACGAATCGGCGGGAACCTCTGGTGTTAACACAACTACTGAATATTTGTCAATACAAAAATTACCCCCGGATGTTCGAGCTGTGTATAAGGAGCACTGGAATACGATTAGATCACACATACGACACGGTCGGTATCTGTGTGAATGGACATTTTTTAATCGACCAAATACTGACATGCCGACAGATTGGAGTTCTCGTTTATTCCGGCTTTTTAATGTTCAAAACTCCCGCTTCAAAATAATCGCCAGTCTGCACACAATACTAAGACATCGAGAGACACAAGCCCTACGATTATATCATGCCAGTTCCAATAACTCTTCCTTGTTCGCTAAACCATATTTAATAAATCATAGATCTGATTTCGAGGCCTTTGTAACCAAACTAAACACTGTAGATTTGGTCAATTCAGCGACATTAACCCGACCAGACACAAAGTATTATGTAGAAACAATTCCCAGTATAACTTTTTACGTTTACAAGTTGATAGAATTCCCTGTTGGTTGTTGTTTGGAATCAATCCCCGACTTTATAAAACACAACAAATTTATTAATGCTCTTCAAACCGACTCACACGGTAAGCCGTACACAGATAACTTGTGTATATTCCGCTGTATATCTGTGTTTAGAACAGGGGGAAGCTCTGTTAGGAATGTTAGAAAAGATACACGAAGACTGTTCACCAAATGGCTGCGTTATAAAGAGTTGGACGCCCACACCCCTTTTTCTGGTGTTAGTTTAGTTGCTTTACCTGCCCTGGAAGAATGCTTTAAAACACAAATCAATGTGTTTGCCTTTACAGAGGAGGAACATCTGGTTCCGAAAATTAGAAGCACTAGTACACATCCAGATATAGTGAATCTTCTTTTGCATGAAAACCATTTCATGTATATTGTTGATGTGGCCAAGGCCGCTCGGTGTTTTTCTTGTGGGAAATGCGGTAAGCTGTTTAAGATGTACTTGCGACTGACACCCCACGAACTTAGGTGTAAAGGCGTAGCCACTATCGAAACGTATAAAGGTGGGGTTTATCGCCCCACCGAATCGATTTTGGAATTGCTCCGTGACCACGGGTTTGACGTAGAAGAAAATTTTATTTTCCCTTTCAGAGCGTGCTACGATATGGAATCTTTCTTCTCCAATGAAAATTTACCGGCTGATTCAAAGTCGACGACCTTCATGGCCAGACACGTCCCCCTCTCCTGTGCGGTCGCCTCTAATGTCCCTGGGTTCGACACCCCTAAATGTTTCATCACCACCGGTGATCCACAGGTCCTCGTAAATGAAATGTTGGACTATCTCCATGACATAGCTGCTAAATCGTATGAGCTTTTACTCAAAAAGTTCGAGTCAGTCTTTGCTAAATTAGGTGACCACCCAAAATTAAGTGAGAGGCTCGACTTGTATTTGTTCCAACTCCCCGTTTTTGGAATGAATAGCGGTAAGTATGACATTAACCTTCTGAAACCTTATTTGGTACGGTATTTCCTTGATCGGGAGGCTAACCCGTTCAAGTTTATAGTCAAGAGAAATAATAATTTTATGTGCATAGCGACAGAAAGACTGAAATTCCTCGACGTCTCCAACTTTCTGGTCCCGGGCGTTAGCTACGCGAATTATTTGGCCTCGTTTGGGATAAAAGAAACAAAGGGTTTTTTTGCCTATGAGTATCTGACCGACCTCAGTAAGCTAAATGAGACAGCCCTACCACCACACGGTGCTTTTTTCTCAAAGCTTAAAAACCGTAACATTTCCGAAGCAGAATACGCCGTTTGTCAGAAAGCGTGGACCGCCAATAATATGACTACCTTGCGGGACTTTCTAATTTGGTACAACATCAAAGACGTGTCTCCTTTTCTACAAGCCCTGGACAAACAAGTAGCCTTTTATGCCAAGTTAAATATAGACATGTGCAAACAGGCCATCTCAGTCCCCGGTATTACTTTACAGTACTTATTCAACACTATGAATAAAAATGTTTCTTTTGTTTTGTTTTCGAAGAAGGAGGAGAAGGTGCACAAGTTGTTACGAGATAACGTCGTGGGTGGACCGAGTATAATTTTCCATCGCTACCATCAAGTCAATGAGACCCTTATCAGGGGTAATAAGCTGGTAAAAAGCATTAAAGGCTTTGATGCGAATGCCTTATACCTTTGGTCTCTTATGAAAGAGATGCCATCAGACTTCCCCATATATCGAAGCCGCGACGATGGGTTTAGAGCACACAGATTACACAAGTACACACGTCAGAGTCGCGAGTGGTTAACCTGGGTGTCACACAACAACAACATAGATTTAAAAACCCAATTCAATAGTCACGAGATGCAGCTCGGCGACCGACATATTCGCGTAGATGGGTGGGATAAAAGAATACGACAGCTTACCAGTTCCATGGGTGTTTGTTCCACGGGCACCCATCTTGCCGTCTAACTGCTGGGAAAACGATTAATCCCGTCAATAAAAAACCGTTAGTCGAACTATACCAGAACACGTGTGACATCCACGAGTATCTAGAAAAAACTGTTGGGGTGACCGTTAAGGTTATTTGGGAATGTGAGTGGCAGAGATTAAAGAGGTCAAACACAACCATCAAGTGTTTCTTGCGGGAAACATTTCCACCATCAGAACTTCCTTGGGGATCGTTGAGTGAAAACCAGATAATTGAGGGTGTAAAAAGTGATACATTTTTCGGGTTGGTTGAATGCGATATAGAGACCCCGACTGATTTAAAAGAGTCATTTGCCGAAATGCCTCCTATTTTCAAGAACACGGAGGTGTCGAGAGACGATATTGGGGAGTTTATGCAAGAATATGCCATAAAAAATAAACTACTGAGTACCCCACGACGGACATTGATCGGTAGTTATTTCGGGAAGAAAATTTTATTAGCCACCCCTCTTTTAAAGTGGTATCTAGCGCATGGGTTGGTCGTTACCCACATCTACCAGACAATAGAATATCGACCGGTTAGTTGTTTTAAACAATTCGGGGAAGCAGTCTCTAACGCCCGTCGCCAAGGGGACAAAAATCCGGCCGAGTCTATTACAGCCGACACAATGAAGTTGTTAGGTAACGCCGCTTACGGGAAAACACTTACCAATAAGGCCAAACATACTGATGTCTCCTACTGTCAGGGAAAAGACACTACCAAATTAATCAATAACCCCAGGTTCAAAAGCATGACTGCTGTTACAGACGATCTCTTCGAAGTAGAAACCCTAAAAAGAAAACTGTCTGGGATCTACCTCTACAGATTGGGTTCTTTGTCTACCAGTATGCCAAGTTGCGCATGCTAGCTTTCTATTACGACTTTCTCGACAAATTTATCGCTAAAGAAGACTACCAACTCACTGAAATGGACACTGACTCTCTCTATTTGGCCCTTAGCGCTGACTCACTCTCTGAAGTAGTTAGACCACACCTTAGAGCAGAGTATGACAGAGTCTATAATCAGTGGTTCCCATCTGAAACCTGCCCTGTTCATAGAATTACCCCTAGTACTGATACCTGTCAGGATTGCCAGACTATCAAAGCCTATGAAAAGAGAACCCCCGGGCTTTTCAAACTAGAGTACGAAGGGGCGGGGATGGTCTCGTTGTGTAGTAAGACGTATATTTGTGTGGGTGATTATGATAAAATCAGTACCAAAGGTCTGACCAAAAACCACAACACGCATCTAAACAAAGACACATTTTTGGAAGTATTAAACACCCAAACACCGAGTGGGGGAACCAATATAGGCTTCAAAACACAAGACTCTTCTGTATATACATACACGCAACATCGTAATTCACTGTCATATCTCTATATAAAAAGAAAGGTTGACAGTGATAATATCTCGACTATGCCATTACTTATTTAATATGTATTGTTTCTCTATATATGATTTAATAAAATTATTATATACCTTACTTGAGTCGTTTGTTTTCTTTATTGATGTTTTATGTCGTATTTTTATGTCGTACCTATAATTACTTGACCACGCACGCCACCTATGATGAGTCACTAGACCACGTCACCTATGATGAGTCACTAGACCACGCCACTTATGATGAGTCACTAGACCACGCCACTTATGATGAGTCACTAGACCACGCCCACTCTGATGAGTCACTTGACCACGTCACCTCTGACCACCTACTTTTTTTTGGGGGAAAAGAGTTATCGCCCTTTGTGGAGGTATCTATAACCTCCACCTCCACAAATGCGCTGGATAACCACGTTACTACACTACTCATATGGCATGCAGTGTTGCAGATCAAGGACACTCGGTATCTTTCTATCAGGTTTGTGGGACATGCACATATATGCATAGTCTTCTCTCGCAGTGCCAGTTTTTCGTTTGACATAAAACACGTTGTGGACATTTGAACCGAACTGCCATTTACTAGCACTAACACTCAGTGGACATTTGATTTGTCATCTAGTAAAAATGGTACCTGGTGGCACATAGACCAATTTTGTCAATGTAATAGGTAACGCATTCTTTGGATATCATTTACCCATGATATGCAACAGCGAAGATCATTGTCGTACTATTTCCTGATCACTGCATCTCGGTAATGACCACCAACTCTTAGATCCCTAGCCAGTTCGGATTAGACCATTTATCCGTGGTGTACGCCATGGACGTACGGCTCAGGTCTAGCAAGGGGTTCCGTGACACCAGCACAGAGCGGGCTGGTGCCCGAGGTATGGTACAGATATCCCTTTAGACGATTACAACGGCCATAACTTTCCCCCATGCCAGTGACCGAAATCACCGTACCACAAACTTCCTTTAACATATAGTTTTTGTTTTTCATATATATATATATATATATATATATATATATATATATATATATATATATATATATATATATATATATATATATATATATATATATGCTACAAGATTATCATTCATTAAGACACGGTTGCTGTATATCTTGTTCTCTAGTGCCGTAATGACGCCGGTTTATTATGTTGTTTTCTAGTCCGGGTATGCATAGGGTCCTTCAGGCCAAATGGTACCTGAGAGCTGCTGCAGACAGGGATCACCCGCTGCATGCAGCAATGGATATGGTCAAGGGTCATAGACTAAGGCGAGGCAGGTCCATTAATGCACAGGCAAAACTTTCTATACGTCAGGTGTGTGATCTAGAGACCATCAATCGTGAAAGAGAGTGGGCTGGAGTTCCGGAAGACATGACGGACTGGCACAATGTGATAATAACACTGGGTCGTGAGTAAAGAGAATGGGCAGCGGGCCGCACTGAGTTTGAAGTGCAACTGCTGATCCAGAGTAACACACATCAAGGTGACATAGTCATCTACACCGATGGGTCAGTGGTGAGAAACAGACGTAGTGGCTGGGGCTTTATTGCAAAGGCTAATTGATGAGTCTTGAAAAAGGATAGTCTGGCATATGAGACTACGACCTCCAGCATGAGAATGGAGGTGGAGGCAGTAACAGCGGCATTCCGGTGGCTAGGGGAGACTACTGCAACACACGTTGTATTCACTACGGATTCAAATAGTATGCTTAGTAAGGTGGAGAAAGGAATGTTTCGTATGGAATGGCTCTCGTCGCTTCAGAGGTCACAGATTGTGAGAATTGTGTGGATATTATGCCCTGGCCATGCGGGAGTACGGGGAATGAACAGGCTGATAGGCTAGCAGGGAGGGCACCTCTTCGTGGTATGTTGTCTATGGACAAGGGTGAGGTGGTTGTGCGCTTGTGGGACCAGGTGGAGAAGGTGGGGGAACAGATTGAGAACCCATATGTGGAAAGAATGAGTTTGCGGGGGATCGGCAGGGGTTCTGGAAGAATCTCAAAACTGAGAGGGAAGATCAGGAGAACGTTTAATCAGATAGCAGTGGGAACGATTAGTAGTATGACTCTTTGCTGGATGTTGAACGAGGGAACAGAGCACATATAGGAATGTCCTGAGTGCAGTGATGTCGGTACTTAACTCAACAACTAGTCCGGAGTGCCTACATCTCTTACATATCTGGTTGTTGTTAATGCATGCACTAAGAGAGAGAGAGAGAGAGAGAGAGAGAGAGAGAGAGAGAGGAGAGAGAGAGAGAGAGAGAGAGAGAGAGAGAGAGAGAGAGAGAGAGAGAGAGAGAGAGAGCACTCTTGTTAAAGGTGTATTCGGCAGTATACCAACATACTTCCGCTCCCCAAGCGTACTGTCCCCCCTCTCATCTCCCATGGGGAGGGACAAACATAGTCACTCAGTTTCAGCCTCCCTCAGCAATACTATTTTCTCCGTGTTGTCATGTAATGCTAAAATAACGGTTCTTCTCCGACTACGAACTATTTCTATTCCATGCTGAAATCAGTCCTTAATGGCATGGGTTGAACAAGTTGTTGTGGCTAGGTATCCTGTTTTCAACTGCCGGAATGACTTATCTCTCTATGGAGACATTCTCGACGCTGGGGTATCTGTAGTCACCAGAGCGCGATCATGATTATTCATGAGCTTCTACTGAATTGTTGCGACTAGTTCTAGCCAGGAACTCTCTCTCTCTCTCTCTCTCTCTCTCTCTCTCTCTCTCTCTCTCTCTCTCTCTCTCTCTCTCTCTCTCTCTCTCTCTCCTTCCTTTCAAACGTTATCCTTCATTCTTGCGTTTCTTCTTATTCTTCCTCTTCAGCGCCCACCGTTTTCTACACGATTACCATTCATTAAGGCACGGTCGCAGTATATCTGTTTCCCTGGCGCCGGTATGGCGCCGTTTGATTATGTTGCGTTGTAGTCCTGAGTGCCTACAACTCTTACATATGTGGTTGTTTTTGATGCACAAACCACTGAACATATGTATATGTTAACAGGTATTTCGTATGAAGAAAGTTATAGATCCCCGCGAAGACGTGGTCCCATTGCTATGTCCACACATCAGACGTGATTACAAAATCAATGCTGAAGATGACCTTTTCGCAGCTGCCATCATGGACGTCATTGAGAAATGGCGCTGACAACACACGAAGTTTTCCCCTATGTATTTTAATTTCATATTTCACATGCTTTTTTTCTTGTCGCCTTTTGTTTTATTTCTTCCTGTCGTCCTTTGTTTTATTTCTTGCTCTTCGTCTGTCTCCTGCGACCTTTAATCTATATGACAAATTCCCCTCGACGCCATCGCCTTGTTTCAGGGAAAATGCCACTGATAATAAATCATCCTTTCTATTTACGTCTCATATCGATAGACATTCTTGGTATCTTTCGCATTCTCCTCCTACTGCTGACTTCTCACTGTTCTGTTGCCCTTTATGTAGTGGTAAAAACTTCGTCGCCGAGTAAATCACGACAGGAGGATTCTGATCATCAGAAGTAGTGTCTTTCCCCATTCTGCCGCATGTTTCAGCCCCTTTCACCTTCTTGACACTCTCAGGGAGTGGGCGAGTCAGGGTCATGATTCATTTGACTTATGTACTCATGTCTGAGACGTTCTATCCTGGTAACACGTCAAGGACTAATGGTTAATCAACCTGCGTCGATACTGCACAGTATCACATACACATGGTACCCACCCATGGCGGTACTTCAATCACATGGTACCTACCCATGGCGGCACTTCAATAACATAGTATCCATCTTTGGCGATATTTGATGCATATGGTACCTCTTCCCACCCCCCCCCCCCCCCCCCCCCTTTCTCCCGTTGACGGCACTTCAATCACATGGTGCCAGATAAAAACAAAATCGAGTGTCTGACACTGATTACGTTAGCCTTCGTTTGCTCTTTGATCACATGGCGTATCCTAAATATGCCTCACTCGTATGCAAGTCTGTTCTTACCTGTAGCATATTCGAAGTTTGGCTCAGGCCTAGTAAAGTCACCGTATAGAGGACACACGGCACGACCAGATTCCTTCGAGATTAGCGAACATTTAATGGCAGCTCTTGTGAAATCCAATTTGCGGACTAAACGTTGCACGAGGGCTATTAATGTCAATGTGACACCGTCACCTTCACGTTTCTCCAGATAGTTCCAGTTGCCGCTTGGTGAGGCTGGGTCGATCCCAAAGTCCCATTGGTGGGAATTCTGCCTGGAGATTGATCCCCAGGACATTTTATGAGCTATAAAGAAAAGAAAAGGTTTTCAAAATGGCCAATTAAAATCGAATGAGTTGTCTTTGGCTTGTTGACATGCAGAGTTGGTTGCTGATAGGTTGACGGACACTCTAGCAGTGAGTACATGACTTGTCTCCCGAAGTGAGTTTCAGACAGCAATCTGAGCACGTTGGCAAGCACACTGAGATATTACATGCCACTATAGACACTTTCTCCGTAATCCCGTTTATCACGCAGAGTCTTGTAGCGGGCGAGAACTGGGAGAGGTTCGTGCCCCGCTAGTGACTTGCGGGATAACTGAGTCGGCCGCTCAGAAAGCAATGGCAAACTGCTGAGCGTAATCTTGCCAAGAAATCAACAGACAGCTAAAAGATGCTGCTGTTGACAGCGATGTCCTGTAAAAAGGATATGCGAATTAAAATAAAAAAGAAACAGACAAAGTTAGGGTCAACAGGTACACATGTATACAGACAGAAGTCTGAACCTAGTTCTATTCCAGACAGTTGTTACTGAACCTAGTTCTATTCCAGGCAGTTGTTACTGAACCTAATTCTATTCTCGGCAGTTGTTACTGAACCTAGTTCTATTCCAGGCAGTTGTTATTGAACCTAGTTCTATTCCAGGCAGTTGTTACTGAACCTAGTTCTATTCCAGGCAGTTGTTACTGAACCTAATTCTATTCTAGGCAGTTGTCACACGAGGCACCGTGTTTGTTTCCCTGGTCCTAGAAGACAGTCCGCTTATTCGTAACATTATGCATGCACAATTTGAATCCAACCAGATCTGTTCCAGTACGAGACAAACCTGATAACCTCTAGACCACGGGTTCTCAACCTTTTTTAACCCATGCACCCCTTCACCATATTTTCAGAATGTCATTCCTTCCCCTTCGTATTTCATCCCTATAAATCCCCCCTCCCCCACCCGCCCCTATACAGTATACGTAAAAATGGAAGCTAAATTTACTAACAAATACTAGAACAAGTCTACGTACGTTATAAAACGAATTTAAGAAGGGCGAGAAGTACAGAACTGTAAAGTATGGAGGGAAAAACAATATCAAGTAATTGTTCTTGTATTAACGCGATTTTGAAATAATCTTAATTCACCCCCTCCCCTCCCCCTTGTAAACCCTAAAATTACCCCCCCCCCTCCCCCTCCGGGGGGGGGGAGGGGTGAATTACCCATCAGTTGAGAACAACTGCGCTAGACCATCCCGAACACTCCTCCTCAAGGATGGTATGGCTGTAGTTGATCAACACCGTGTGAGGCAAAGAGTACAAGGACATGTATCATCTGTGCAGTAACCAGCACGAGTGGGGAGTGTGGTATTGGTTTATTTAATTTTCGCAAAATATAGGGGGCTGCATGGTCTCGAGGTATGGTGTCTGCCTGGAGTGCTGGAGGTCTCGGGTTCAAGCCCAGGTGAGGACCGGGATTTTTTTCTCGTAGACTTCTAGTAATAACATTTCCCCTGGTCTCTGGGTAGTGAGATCGGACGCCCGTGTGTATTGTTGCGCACGTAAAAAATCCCTTGACAGTTAGAAATCGAAAAGAGTAGCCTTATGGCGCCGCCCGGGCAAAATTTCGAGTTAAAAATGCTACCCAAAGTATTTCAGGATCCTCGCCGGTGCTACGGAGTTCGTGCACTGAGCTGAGTTTCTCCAGACTCCTGTTTGAGTATGGAGGAGAACGGAGCACTTGTGGGTTACACTCGTGTGCCGTGATGTTGATCCATCGACTAAACTAAACTAAACTAGACTAAACTAAACTGGTTTATTTAATAAATATACAACAGCCGGCAAAACACACCATGCCAAGTCGAAAGACGTCATCAATTAAATATTGTTTTATTAAAATACTATAACACGCACAAGTCATACAATATATTCGGTGAGAAAATGTATATATTGAAACAATCCCAAGCACACGCTTCAAGCATACAATAACTCAGTTTGGATGACTGGTGAACTCACAGTTCAAGGGAAACAATCTGGACAATATTGCATGACTCTAGTTTATTCTACAATGTGCTGTCCCTTGTTCTCTACAGCTAGAGTTGTATGGCTTGTGTGGTTTTTGAGACTAGAGTAAAACCTCGGTTTTCGTTGCCTTCGGTTTTCGCCGATTTTGGTTTTCGTCGACATTTTCCGCAAAAAATTTGTCTCGGTTTCGTCGATTGCCTCGAATTTCGTCGGCGCGCCAACACGATTTCGCTGGTAATTTTACGAAAACAAACGGACCCACGCGGTCTTTTGCTAAGTTTGGCGTTGTTTCTCGTTGTGTGAGAATCACTTACTAATAATAAAGTACGACAGCGGCATTCAGATTGCTTACATCGGTCGCGTGTACGGGAAGTCGTAATCCACGATAAGTTTCATCGTGGCGAAAATGGAAACAATACAGGAGGCTAATATAGCGAAAGACACGAATGTGCTAACAAAATAGATCGTAAACAATTGAAAATGTGGAACAGTTATAATTAATTTGGATAAATCAAAACTAGTCAGATGGCGATTCTGTTTCGGAGGCAATCATACAACAAACTGTTATATGCCGATCTCATTAAGAAAGTGCTTGTAACAAGTGCTAGTGTATTTAGAGATTTTAAGGCCAGTAGAGGGTGGTTTGAACAATTCAACAGGCCCATTGGCATACACAGTGTTACTAGGCATGGCGAAGGTGCGAGTTCGGACAAGTCTGGGGCCAAAAAATAGTATTAAACACTATATTTATTGTCTATAAAATGTGTTTGTGGTATGTATTTTGGAGTTTCAAGAACGAATTAATTTGATTTACATTGTTTCATATGTAAGTCATTGCCTCGGTTTTCGTCGGTTTCGGATTTCGCTGATACCGGTCTCTGTGGCTAAAGGGCTTGCGAACGCGGTTTGTGAGCCCGTATACCCGGGTTCGAAACACGGTGGTGCTGGTTTTTTCCAAAAAGGTATAGGGGCCGGTCGTTCAGAAAGCAATGGCAAACTACTGAACGTAACACTTGCCTAGTACATCAACAGCAGCTGAAAATGCTGGTGTTGACTGCAACGTCCCGTAAGGGATAAGCAACAAAATTATTATTATTTCGGACGGATAATCGACAAAAACCGAGGTTTGATTGTATTTGGGGGCCGCGGTAATGTAGTATCTAAACGCTCACCTGTCTGTCCGGTGTTGTTAAGACGCTCACATGTCGGTCCAGTGGTATCTAGACGCTCACATGTCGGTCCGGTGGTGTCCAGGCGCTTATCTGGCCGTCCGGTGGTGTCTAGACGCTCACCTGCCGGTCCGGTGGTGTTTAAACGCTTACCTGTCCGTCTGGTTGTGTCTAGACGCTCACCTGTCTGTCCGATGGTATCTAGACATTCACCTGTGTGTCCGGTGGTATCTAGACGCTCACCTGTCGGTCCGGTGATGTCTAGACGCTCATCCTGTCGGTCCAGTGGTGTCTGGACGCTTCCCTGTCGGTCCGGTGGTGTCTAGACACTCATGGGTCGATCATTGGGCTGAATCCCCATCGAGACGGATTTTTAAAACTTGACCTTGCTTCCAGATGGGTCCAGCATCAAGTAAAAGAAGCAGTTCGGTTCTGACCACATCACTGCCCACTGGTCTATACAAATATGGGTTTGGCACCATATGCTCAATTTGTAAAATGGTCTTACACATTCCGTTTGCAATGACCATATCTATAATTCTGTGAATGAACTTTATAATTGCGGCGAATATTTGGCGATCATTAGTGATCAAGCAGCGTGACCCAGCGATATAGTAAAGGTCAGGACTTCCCCAAGGCAGATATCAGGTTAGTTGTCACATTTTTTAGGCTGCGTCATAGTGGCGAGGAGATTCTCGTTATGGCCGTCCTTGCCGTCCGTTCTCTGGGGAAAATGCCAGAACACTCCAGAAATAATCCGACACACATTTGATGGCTGGACCCGAGAAATGATCCGACACACATTTGATGGCTGGAACCTAGTCGATATCAGAATAATCTCACCACAGCTGCGGAGTGAACTCACACAACTGTTCAGATAAGTGAAGTCAGTAAACACTGTGCCACTGCCGTTCCCGAATACACAATGTAAGATGTGTATAGTGTGCCGTTTGTATTTGTTATTTGCTTGTTGTCGTCGCCTAGTTGTGGTCACCTGTTTGCATGCAACAACATACTACTTTTGAGATCAGAGTTTATTGACCACCTTACTTCAAGGCATACAACTGATAACCGTCTGATAGTCTGGCACTTTGTATTTATAGATGCCATTTGATATATTTAGCTGTTTGTGATCTCTTGGCAAGTTTCAATTCAGTCGTTTGCCATTACTTGGAACTTTATCTTCCATCTATCAGTTCCATCTTTGGAACGTTGTCTCCGATATTGTATTTATAGATGCTGTATATTGTATTTATAGATGCTGTCTCGTATATTGTATTTATAGATTCTGTCTCGATTATTATGTGCATAGATGTCGTCTAGTGTTAGTCATCAGTCGCGGTTCCAACTTCACAGCAACAGGTCATCCCCATTATGCTCCGTTCCTGTGCCAGTGAATTTCACACAAAATGCTCCTCACTGCCCCGTGTAAAAACGTGAAACAGACAGGAATCTCGACAACCCAGCAGCCCGAACGGGTCCACTGTGCTATCATGGGGACAGTATGGCAAAACAAAAGTCCTCTACGAAAAATAGTTCATCGTCGATGGAAGCGGCAATCACTAGAAAAGCAGCAGCCACATATAATTGCATAAGGCAATCCAGTCATTTCAGGGACAGGCCAGCCACCATCATTCCGATCATGCAGTTCACGCTACAAAAACCGCGGACAGACGTAAAAGCATTCCACACGAAATTCACAGCTCACAGTGTCGCGCCACGCACTCATATCAGTAGCAGAGTGACGAAACCCTACACTTCCAGTCCATCATGAGGAAAATGCGAATGCAAACGGTAGCCACAAGCATAAACATTCCAGAGGCCTTAACCGTTCAATTGCCTATCCTCCATGTTGTCGACCGGAACTCTGATACATATGTATAGATTCCGTTTGGTATATTATATTTATAGTTGACGCCTATTATTATCTCCACAGATGCGTCTGTATATTCACACACGCAAAGACTCTGATACTCTAATTGCTTGCTCACTGTCCACGTCACAGCAGCACACCGTTATTTAACTGTTATTGTTTAGTTGTTTCAGGAATAGTATGTTTATGCTGTCGAACACAGTTCACCATTACTACTCTCTGACTTGGGATCTCTGTGCAGTGATTTTCATAATTGTATGAGCGTCTGCCGTTTTGCTTAGTGGTCGACGGAAAATTATTGAATGAACAGTTCAATAGAGCATCACAAACAGCTAATAATAACACTGGGATTGGAACCTATATTTGAGCAATTATGAGGTCTCAACAATTAGACGGTTCGAGACAATTTTATGCAAATAGAAAGCATTCGTTTCACATTTGAAATGACCGTGGGAATAACAAATTCTCTACACTTGAACAATTCTTGTGACTGTGTTTTAGAGTATTTACACTGAAATTCATGTATTACCATTATACGAAAAAAGACTCTGCAGAATGGACCAGATGAAATGCAGATAAATATGCAACAGATTGTTTATCACTCGTGTGTTTACATTCACTAAGGGAATACATTGTTTTTGAAACACAATGTTTTCCTAGGCCAGACTATCACCCATACCTGGCATGTAGCTTTCACAACATTTGGTATGAAATAAACAAAATGCATGAACATGTCATAATGTGACCTAACATGAAAGAATCTGACCTGAAGTGTCGGAATGTGACCTACACGTGCTGGGAAATGACCTATTCCTAAAATATGTGGAAGCACGCACTTATATGCACATTTAAGGGATGAGTGGTCTTGAGGTATAGTGTCCACCTCGAGTGCTGGAGGTCCCGGGTTCAAGCCCCGGTGAGGTCCGGGTTTTATTCACATGGACTTCTAGAAACAAATATTTTCCCTGGTCTCTGGGTAGTTGCGGGTTTGTTTGTTTGGTAGCAGGTTTGTTGCGCATGTAAAATATCCCCTGGCAGTTGGACATGGAATAAGAGTATCCTAACTGCGCTGCCCGGGCAAAATTTCGAGTTAAAATTCTACCCAAAGTATTTCAGGATCCTCGCCTGGTGCTACAGAGTTCGTGTACTGAGCTGACAATCTCCAGACTCAGGCTTGCGTTAGGAGTAGAACAGAGAATTTATGGATTTCGTCCGTGTGCCCTGATGCTGATCTGTCGACCAAACTAAACTAACAACTAAAACATGGACATTTATGCGCTGTTTAAGTGTGATTAGCTAATACATGATTTAAAAAAAAAACACACAACTATACCGATAACAATATGCCATTTTTGATCTTAGACTACTTATAGAAAAATTAATCGAATTTCATGAAACATTCTATTTAGCCTTTGTCGACCAAGAAAAGGCATTTGATAAAGTAGTTAGAAACAATCTGTGTGAAATCCTTAAACAATATGGAGTGGGGATACATCTAATAAGCCTATTCTGAAGCTTATACTACAACAGTGAATACATAGTGCGAGCAATTGGAGGGAACTCAGAACCCTTCACCATAAGATCTGGAGTACGACAAGTTTGTGTCCTGTCCCCTCTCTTGTACATAACCTATATAGACATATGTAAAGAAACCAACCAAACTGACCTCGCTTGAATACCGCATGACGAGAATACAGAAGAACCATTTCCAAATGACACCATTAGAAAACTCCTGTTTGCAGACGACCAAGCACTAATAGCAAAATCAGAAGCTGAATTACAAGACCACATGAATAATCTAAACGATATGTGTACGGAACATAACATGAAAATTAGCACAAGTAAAACAGAGGTAATGGACTATAAATAAAGAAGAAAATACAACAACAATTCACCTAATCGAAAACCCCTGAAACAAGTAAAGAGTTTCAAGTACCTAGGAAGTATATTATCATCAACTGGGAAATCAGAAGACGAGATCGAAAATAGATGCAATAAGGCAAATCAACTCATTGAACAAATGGCACCAATACTAAAGAAGAAACATGTTTCAATAGTTACTATGAAAGCACTTTAAAACACAATCTTCCTATCAACTCTACGCAAACCTGGACAATGACAGAGAAGGAGAAAAGAAAAATCACAACAATAGAAAAGAGATTCCTGACAAGAATACTCAATGTATCAAGGAGAGATAAGATCAGAAACGAAGAAATCAGGACTAAAGTGGGGGATATAGCAGCGCTTGATTTTATTAGAAGGCAGCAAGTTAAATGGTTTGGCCATGTAACTAGGTTACCTACTAACAGTATACCACAACAAACAATAATGTACAGACCAGATGGAAGCAGAGGAAGAGGTCCACCACGTAAACAATGGACGGAGGGAATAGCAGAGTAAATGGGAATATCGATACATGAAGCCCATAAACGGACACTCTCCCGCCGTTTATACTTCAACTCGACACCGCAAAGTATAAGAGGAACATGGTGAGATGAGATGAGATGAGAATGATAACAAGGACACTAAAATATGACAGGCTCGGTACGAGAAAATACGCGGCTTTCAAGAAGAATTGGTTACGCAGGCCCGTCTGACATTCTGCCCTCCTTCTCTCTGTCCTCTCATACGTTATTTCATTCAACAACACTTATGATGGCATAGATAGACCTAGTAGTCAACGATTCAAGGATCTCATGTCGTGAGTTGAGACATGTTGAGTATATTGTGCTGGCCCTACATTTCTAGTCTGATCGGCACTGGATGGCCGATGTATTCAGGTCCACATCGGGTGAGTCTACTTCCAATGAATGACCTGAACGCCCGGATCACTGGAGGAAATAGCAATCTGAGCACATGACGCCCGGGTCTGCAAGCAAGCATTGAAGGTATTCCGCTGTCTCCGCTCCTTAACGCCATTGGAGAATTGGTCGGCAAATGTGAATTCTGGGAATGTCTGTTTACACATCCGTTAGTTGACTGTATGGTCTGTGTACACATAAGCCAGTTGACTGAATGGTATGTGTACATATCCGCCAGTTGACAGGATGGTCTGGTCTGTGAACGCATCCGCCAGTTGACTGAATGATCCGTGTACACATCCGCCAGTTGACTGAATTGTCTGTGTACACACCCGACATATGACTGAGTGGTCTGTGTACACATCCGCCAATTTACTAATATGGTCTGTATACACATCCTACAGTTGATTAAATGTTCTGTGTACACATCCGTCAGTTGACTGAATGGTCCTTGTATAATCCGAAAGTTGAATGAATGGTCTGTATACACATCCGCCAGTTGACTGAATGGTTCTTGTATACATCCGCCAGTTAACTGAATGGTCCTTGTATACACCCGCCAGTTGACTGAATGATCTGTGTATACATTCGCCAGTTGACTGAATGGTCTGTGTACTCATCCGCCAGTTGACTGACTGGTCCTTGTATACATCCGCCAGTTGATTGAATGTTCCTTGTATGCATCTGCCAGTTGACTGGATTGTCTGTATACACATCCGTAAGTTGACTGAATGGTCTATGGACACATCCGCCATTCGACTGAATGGTGTGTGTACGCATCTGACAGTTGACTGAATGGTGTATGAACACATCCGTCATTTGACAGAATAGTCCTTCTACACATCCGCCAGATGACTGAATGGTCTGTAGTTACATCCGCCACTTGACTGAAGGTGTGTGTAGGTATCTGCCAGTTGACTGAATGGTGTGTGTACAAATCCGCCATTTGACTGAATTTTCCTTGTACACATATCCGCCAATTGACTGAATGATCTGTATACACATACGCCAGTTGACTGAATGGTGTGTGTACGCATCTGCCACTTGACTGAATGTAACGGCCACTGTGACCTAGGGGATGGTAACACTGACTGTTACAATTGCCCGACAAATCGAGTCCAGGGTTCGATATCTGCCTTGCGCGAGTTGGAAGCAGACTTCGTTGCGAGGGTACGAGACATCAGCCGTTCAGACAACAATGACAAACTACTGAACGTTTACTTGTCTTGTAACTGCCAATAAATGATGGCGTTGATTGCAACGTCCTATGAAATAGCATGCAACTAACAATTGTAAACTGTATATCATCTCCCTGGCCAAGGTTTTAACTACATTGTTTGTAATCCTGTATATCCTCGTGGAGAATCGGCAGCAGTTCGCGCCTCGCTGGTAACTTACGGGGGTATGTAAGCCGGTTTTTCATAAAGCAATGTCAAACCACTGAACGTAAAACTTGCCTAGTACATCAACAGCAGCTGAAAAATGCTGGTGTTGACTGCAACGTCCTGTAAGAGATATTTTTTTCGCATATACTTTACAGGACATCGCTGTCAACACCAGCATTTTACCGCTGTTGTTGACTTTCTTGGCAAGATTACGCTCAGTAGTTTGCTATTGCTTTCTGAGCAGCCGGCTCACTTATCCCGTAAGTTACCAACGCGGCGAGAACCGCTACCAATTCTCTCTCGCTACGAGACCCTACGTGGATAAAAGAGATTACGGAGAAAGCCGTTTAACTCTCGGCCAGGGAGAACGGCTGCAACATTTTTTTATAAAAATTTAAAACAAACCATTCGTATCATAATCATTATCATCATCTTCTTCGTTCAGTTGTGCCGTTAAGAGTCATGCGGAGCTGGGTGGTACTGGATAGTATATGTATGTTAGTTTGGAACCCGGACACTCCAGCGGTTATGCCGGGTTGCTGCACCCGGGGTTTCTGCCAACGAGTCTAATCCTTCGGGGGATAACTCGGCTCCACAGCGGCAATACCAGAGCGCTTTGCGACGATGTCTTGTGTGTGTGGAGCAGTGTTGCATGCAGACAGCCACGTGACACTCGCCTGGCAGAGGCAGCAACACGTTACGTTTAATTTCACTAAAATTGCTTACCCGTAAAAGTGCATTTGTTTTCTATTAATTCTAACTGAAAAAGACAACCTTATTGTATGCGATATGCGATTGGTATCCAGTTGTGACTGTGTGTTTATACGTGTCTGTCTGTCTGATGCCACACTGGCTTCTCAGTTCTGACTCTACCCCTGAGCACAGCGTAACATTTCCTCGAGACATTAAAACGCAAAAATGTTTACACTTCCCATTACCTTCTCCTTTGCGAAATTCATACCGTTTACCATGTTTTCATGTGCATGTATTGTGTTGTAATGTCATATTAATTTTCGTGTATCTATATTTATTTTGCTGTTGACAACGATAGTGTCTTACGAAACTTCGCTCAGGTGTGTTTTATTCATACTTATTTTGTTATTACATTATTTTCATGTATCTTCCACTGTGTTAATTATTCTGTTTACGTAGACTGACGCTTTAGTCAAGTATGCGTATGTTTTTGCTTTGTGTGTGTCCTGAGAATCTAAACACACCTTTACGTTTCATTATATACTGTAATGCAGTCAACATCGGCGTTATCTGTTAGAAAATACAGAGGTGAATGTGTGGCTGTGCTGTGTTACTGTGTAGTGCTCAGAGATTATATGTCTTGGAATGGTGGCAACGACTCTTACTAGAGCAGCCGCCTGCTAAGAGAGTGGTCCTGGGAGAAAACCCTTTCCAGATAGGGGTATGGATATTTTGTGACAAAACCCTGTACAAGTGTTGTTATTAAGTTGTGTTAGCAATCCGGTGAACGCCTTCACTTCCCCAGACATTTCTCTTGATTCCATGTTGTGCCAAGCCCTTGCTCCGTACAGGTAAAGAGCTGGAGGCAGAGGGCGGCGACCTGATGAAACATCAACAAACTGACCATGACCCCATCAGGCAGCACACTTTCCTAAATCCTGCCTGGTTCCTCATTGCTAGCAGTTGTGACCCACATTTACATACGGCTGGAAGCCTAGCGCCTTGCTACATTTCTGGTTACCATGGCGACGTCTAAATAGGGATTCGCAAATTTAATTTATTGACTGGCGTAATCTGAGTTTATTATATGTGGCGAACATATATTATGGGTGGCTAATGTCTTTCGGCTGATAATTACCTTAATGCGCAGTGTTTCTGATCTGTTGGCACCATCAACATAAGCGGCTTTAGCCCTCTGCTGTTTGGGGAGGTGTGGCAGGGAGATGGACGTTGGGTTAGCGTGAACACACTAATGGTGTGAGTAACACGTATCTTGGGGTCAAATCATCGCCAGGAAACCCTGAGGCCGTTAACATACCTCAAAGTATGAGCAATTATTGATGAGTGATCGAACAATACATTCAGAATACAGGGGCAGCTGTTTCCGGATCTAGGTGTAAGAGTTGTATCTGGTGTCGAATTGACACTCAGTATGGCGCCCGAATCAAGTCTAACTTAACTTCTCCTTCAGGACTAACATAGTATGACATAATTACTAAGATGGAGCTCACGAAGAGAACTACACACATACCAGTTAACCACTGAGAATGCATAACTAGGAGGGTCTATTTCTGTAATCCTTCTTCTTCTTCAGCATTCCGAGCCATTGAGGTTCTTTGCTGCAAATACAATCTGTCTCCATTCGTCTCTCTGGTGGACCTTCTCTTGCCAGTCGTTGATTCCAAGTGCTTGTAGGTCTGTATGTATATTATCTCTCCACCGCCTTCTTGTCTACCTCGGGGTCTACGGTCATTTATTTCCTGAGTGTAAGCGAGTTTTGTTTCCCTATTATCTTCCATTCTTTCTATATGCCCCAGCCATTGTAGTCTATTAGCCTTCATGATACCAGTGATTAGCGGGGACTTAAACAAATCATAAATGTCTTTGTTACTTCTTCTTTTCCACTCTCCACTTTGTGTATCCCTAATGGGTGCAAAGATGCGTCTTAAAATTTTGTTCTCAAAGGTTTGTAACAAGGCTTCGTCTCCTTTCGTTGTACTCCAGGTTTCAGAGCCATACAGCACAACTGGTCTGATCAGTGTTTTGTATATTGTGATTTTGGTGTTACGAGATAGCGCCTTTGATTTTAGTAGATGTTGTAGTGCATAGTATATCTTATTTCCAGAGTTGATTCTAGTTTGTATTTCTTCCCTTATGATGTTGGAGCAGTTGAAGATTGTACCCAGGTATTTGTATGTTTCCGTTCTTTTAATGGTCATATTATCTATTTGTATGTGGCCAGAGTTGTTAGCCATTCCGTCTCTTGAAATTACCATATATTCTGTCTTATCTTGGTTGATAACCAGCCCCATCTGTTGGGCTTTTTTCCTTTAAGTGAGTCAATATTTCTAATGTCTTTTGTTCACTTTGCCCTATAATATCTATATCATCTGCATAACCAAGCAGCTTGGATGTTCCTCCAATATCACATTCCTCCTTTACCTTCCTTACAACTTTCTCTAGAGCCAGATTGAAGAGTAGCGGCGATAGTGCATCACCCTGTTTCAAGCCAGATGTTATTTGGAAGGGGTCTGATTTCCTGCCTTTATATGTTACTATATTATAAGTATCTTCCATGCATAGTTTGGTCATGTTAATTAACTTCCTTGGTATTCCAAATTCCTGCATAACATTCCATAGACTATTCCTATGGACACTATCATAAGCCTTTTTAAAATCCACAAAAATGTTATGGAGATCTCTTTTATATTCCCAATGTTTCTCGGCTATTTGTCGTAAGATAAATATCTGATCTATTGTTGATCTGTTTTGTCTAAAACCCGCCTGGTAGTCACCTAATATGTCTTCTGAATATGGTTTTAGTCTATTTAGTAATACTGCGGATAGTATCTTATAGCTTGTGGACAGTAGTGATATTCCTCTATAATTTCCACATTGGAACTTGTCTCCTTTCTTAAAGATAGGTATCAATAATGACTCTTTCCAGTCATGGGGTAATTCTTCTGTCCTCCAGATTTTTATTATTAGTTCGTATAGCTTTAGATGTAATGTAATTTCTGTAATCCACAAGATAAAAAATAGGCGAAGATCTAAAAATAAAAGGAGAAGGAAAGTAGTAACAGCAGTGAGTAATTCATGTATCCACTGCCTACAGAGAGCATCGTACAGTGCACCAACTGTCTGGCACCCCTACTAGTCCAGATTCATTAGAATAACACGTCATGAGCACGAGAATGAACGACACGTCACTGTCGGTGGATCCGGAGAAACATCCGACTGGTTATGAGTGCTGTGTTGAGTCAGGCATGCCTCGTTCTCTCCCCACATCTGTTCATGCAGAAATAATGAGAGCAGTCAACCCGGATAAGACCAGGGACAATGTCCACCTATTCATAGTTGGTGGAACTTGCAGATATACAGACAGCACGATCCACCTTTCAAATAGTGCTAAAGTATTACACGATTTGATCACATGTGTCATCAAACACACAATCATTCACAATCTTACTGAACTCATAAAAACATAATGTCGAGGGACAAACTACATGACAACCAAACATCGCAATCAACTATAGAACATTTCAAAATGCGGTTCCATGACCTGCAGCAGGGGGAACAGTTCACCAAAAGTCAGATGCAGGGCAATTACAAGCGGTTAAGACTGGCTGGTTGTTACAGAGATTCAACAATATTACGAACATAGGACACAACACCAGAGGTTCAACAATGTTACGAACATAGGACACAACATCAGAGGTTCAACAATGTAACGAACATAGGACACAATACCAGAGATTCAACAATGTTACAAACATAGGACACAACACCAGAGATTCAACAATGTTACAAACATAGGACACAACACCAGAGGTTCAACAATGTTACAAACATAGGACACAACACCAGAGGTTCAACAATGCAACAAACATAGGACACAATACCAGAGATTCAACAATGTTACAAACATAGGACACAACACCAGAGATTCAACAATGTAACAAACATAGGACACAACACCAGAGATTCAACAATGTAACAAACATAGGACACAACACCAGAGGTTCAACAATGTTACAAACACCAGCACACACTGGGAGCATATGGACAAGAGATAGGATAGCTAAGAGTGGCAGGGTTTCGGAGTTGGTTGAGTGCCTATACCTCAGTGGCGGATAACAGGCAAGAGACGAAAAAGTCCTTTCTTCACGATGTGAAATGAGATGACGTCAAGCTTTCAAATTGTTAATTCAAGGATACAAACAAGACACAGGTCTGGACTTCACGACAGGGCCAAAATATCTGCTGCAACAGATTTGTAGATGAGATATCCTGCCATGAACTATTATGTCTATTCTAACACTTATAGGCACACTTATGCTAACTTTTGACAAACCATTCATTCTTTGATAATTTTAAATACCTAAGGCTTTTATAACATCAGATGAAAGATGTACAACAGCGATTAAGAGTAGATTAGGGCAAGGAAAAGCTGCATGTCAGAAAATGGAAAGAATCTTATGCAATAAGTCACTATACTTGAATGTACGAAATAGAGTACTGAAATGCTGCATAGAACATGTTTTGCTGTATGGCAGTGAATCTTGGAATGTAAATGAACAAATTAGGAAGAATTTGGAGCAACGAACATGTGGTTCCCGAGATGAATGTTGGGATTGTTTGGACAGCCTAAGTAACTAACAACGACTGCCTGAAAGAGGCTAATAAAACTAGAACATTATATACAACAATAAGAAAGAGACAAACAGCTTTCTTTGGTCACATGATGAGAAGAGATGTATTAGAAAACATCGTGACAACTGGAAAGATCAATGCGAACAGAGGCAGAGGCAGGCCAAGAGAAATGATGCAGGATGGATTGAGATTGTGGCATGGAGGAATATCATCAGCAGAGTTGATCCAGAACACCAAAGACCTGAGATCTGTGTAGCGACATGAACGTACTACGCCAGCTGGTAGGGCACTTGACGATGATGACTCTCACCTTGAGGGAGCTACTAAGCCTAGCATCTGCACTTACCTACTTTCTAAAATTGTTCACTTGGGATGTTGTTGTTTTTTTTTTTCAGCAGCAGTTCTAATCTTTCCCACACACATTAAAACCATGTCTTACCATTAAGAAAGTGAACAGGCTTGGTTTTCATTGGCTGCAACACACAAGTCTGCGCAGCGAATGGAAGAATGATCAAACCAATGAAAGGCTAGTGTTGCATGTTCTGCTAAGAACAACATCTTATGCATTATGTCCACTTGACCGATCCATTAGCTTTTATTAGAGTTGCCATTTTGATCACAAGCGGATGGCTCCTATTTCGTTGCGTTGCCTTAGTCATCTAGAAAGTTTAACAGCGAATGTTTTGTTTTCGCTATTGGACGGCCATGGCTCCGTGACACCTTATCCTGTCTTTGGCTACACAGCTTGTCTAATTCTTCTTTGTTTCCGCTGTCCCGATTACGCCTTTAAGCAAGCAGTTCATATTGACATGTTTCCCCCTACAAGAGACGTTTAATCGGTTATGACACGACAAAGCAGAAAAGCTGCTCTACGCTAAAATGTGTCTGTCCTCCGTAACTCTTCATCCAATACATTATCCTCTTTCTCTTTGGCTTCGTCGTGTGTTTGTTTGCGTGTTTGTTTTTATACCGATTGCCTGTCTATTGCTCTGCTCTGTCTGTGTGAAAATACCCGGTTTCTTGGTGTCTCGGTTCTCTAGAGCCGCGATAATATAGCAGTAACTAGTGTACTCTCTTGCTGGCCCAGTGAGCTCCATTCAAATCCATCTCAGGTCGAGGTGTTATTCTTGACTTCAACGTTCCAGGTCTGAATCAACATAATGGTTACGAGAAATCTGGAGCAGTCAGCGCCTTACTGTCCGCACCTCCCGTTAACAGCTGCTTCGGGCCTGACAGTGTGCCACGGTGGTATAGGTAAAGTTATCCTTCCAACTGACCTTCCACTTACATACAGTTGTCATAACACATCCAGTGGTGGCAGGCACCAACTCATCTTGTTCACTAATAATACACCACCGACATCAAATCTACCTGTGGGGAGGGGGAGCTTAGTGGTCTCGATGTATGGTGTCCGGCTCAAGTGATGGAGGTCCCGGGTTCAAGCCACTGTGAGGGTAGGGATTGTTTCATGTGGACTTCTAGTAACAACAATTTCTCCTGGTCTCTGGGTAGTGTGATCGGACTCCCGTGTGTATTGTTACGTACGTAAAACATTCTTTGGCTGATGGAAATCGAAAAAGAGTAGCCTAACGGCGCTGTCCGGGCAAAATTTCGAGTTAAAAATCTACCCAAAGTATTTCAGGATCCACGCCGTGTATGGAATTCATGCACTGAGCTGAGATTCTCCGGACTCAGGCTTGAGTTAGGAGTAGAACGGAGCACTTATGGGTTACACCAGTGTGTCGTGATGTTGATCCGTCGACTAAAACTAAAACTAATAATCGTACATTCTATGGTTTGTGTCTTCGTTATTCAAATTCAATACCGGAAAACATTGTTTTGATTTTCTATAGCTAAAATATCTCAGTGGCATTGACCATATAACCCGTCAGTTCTCATTGGTCTCAGAATATTGAGTCAGTACCATATACCAGATATGTCTCATGGCGTGAAAAGTAGCGTCTTTACTATACTTTATTGACCGACAGTAAGACAGGGGTGGAAATAAGACACAGTCATAATTACCAGAACATTTGTAAGTAGTTACTGTTGAACACTCAGGACACCACGGGTGGACATATGGTGTTGGGAACATGTGTTTTTATAAGTGTGTGTGCTAGTGGGCTTTCAAAACAGAAGCACTAGCCACAGCTATGTCAGTAATGCCAGCTTCAGTGTGTGTCTGTCTCTCAGCTTAACCTGACTGACTGTTCACAACAACATTCAAAAGGAGGTCGCCGTAGCGGAGTGGTTTAGCAGGGTGTATCGTATGCTGATAGTCGTATGTTCGTTTCCGGACTGTGCCGTTTTATATCTCAGATCGCCGGAGGAGGGGGGGGGGGGGGGTAGGATTCAGAGAAGCAGCTAGGTAATCGTGCATTGTACGATGCTCTCTTTAGGCGGCGTGTCGTTGCGCTGAGAGAGACCTAGCCAAACGTGGGTGAGGCCTATCCAAACGGAGCGACACTTCGTACTATGAAGTGTCTCGCCGCTTTACACTGTAACCAGAACACACTGAGGCTGTAGGTCTGTATATGTCCGTCTGACTGTCTATTTATACTGGAATCTGAAGAGGTAAAACATCTTTTGTAATGGCTGTTTTCTGATTTTGATATATTTAGCAAAACAGTGTCATACCGCCACTCTATACCATGTCTTCCTTCCGAAAATGTTTGCTAGATTGCTAAATTATTAGATTGTTAGATTGACGGCACCTTCCTTTTGTTATCCTAGTCTGAGAAGGCTAGCAAACCGACCTGCTAGTCAGAAGTCATGGAGCAGAAGTTGTACTTGGAGTCCTGCGAAACAAGGCCTCACTAGATGCTTGGAAGTATCCTGGCGAAGTGGTCAAGCCATCTGACTTGGGATCCGAAAGCTGTGGGTTCGATTCAGGGCCGCGTCTTTCGGTTCACGAGTGCATTTTTTTCGAAGATTCCTGGAGATCGTCGCTGGAGCTACGGAGTTCGTGCTCCTGCTGCAGAAAGAAACTGAGGCAAATCTGATAAAACCCGGTGCAGTGAAGTCGACCCTCGTAGTATAGTGGGGCGCACGTCCAAGTACTTTTGCATCCAATATGGCGGTTGATATGTTTTAAAGGTTTTTTTGCCGAGTGGGGGGAAATTCCGGGTGAATTTTTTTTTTTTGGCGGGTAAGTTTCTGTAAAAGTAATTATGGCTGCGTGGTCTATTTTTTTGTTGGGACTAGAACGGGGTATATTTTGGTTGGTGGGTTGTTTCTGTGAAAGTAATTAAGGTAGTGTGAGCACGGATGAAGGGTTTGAAGGGGAAACTGTAAGTTATATATTTTGGTTGGACGTGGTTACGTAGGGTATATGATCTGTTATACAACTATGCGTGGTGAGTGTAGTGATGTATAAACTGCCAAGGGCGGGGTGTGACGGGTCGTCTTTATACTCGACGAAGCATGGGTAGAGGTGTAGATGGTTACTGAACAAAAGTAAAGAGGGTTGTAGGAGTCTGACACAGTAAAATAGAGAGACACAATTAAAAACAAAAAAGTAATATTTTCAAGTGCTTTTTATTGGTATACAACATTTAAAAATGGCTTCGTTTACGACTCAAAGGTGATCAGAGGGAGGTCGTTATTGTAGAAAGATACCTGGTCCTGTAGAGGCCTGTCTTGACTATGGTTATTATTACTAGAGGGTGAATGGAAGCGAACATCAAAATCAGATATGCATTAATCGATGGTAATTATTACTAGAGGGGGAATGGGTTCAACAATGAAACAATCAGGGTCGTGGGGTAATAGGAACGCATTCTCCCGTCTTAGGGATAAAAGAAGCCGCCGGGGTGGTGTTATAGGGGGGGGGGGGGGTCTGTGTAGCCAGTTGTCCCTAGGGGGAAAGTGGAGTCAACAGGCACACTGTTTAAAATCCTTTTCCTTATTGTGGGCCTCGGCCAGACCTTTGTCTACATACCCCCTGTGAATCTTAGGTACCATGTCCCTCTCTTTCCTCTTCTTCTTCTTACCACTAAACAATACCCTTCATATTGTTTCGGAACATACCCACACAAGACTGTATTTTAACAAATGAGAAAATAAAACATTTAATACAGAAATTGTCACGTGTGTGTGTGTGGACTGTTTGCGTGTGGACATATGTAGTATTTTCTATGGTGTATGCGAGAATAGATTAGTGAGCTCAGGATCGTTCTTCATCATGTTAGGCCATGCCACATCACACCACAGTAAGTTCAGAACAGGTCTCACCGAATGTCGACTCAATCCGGACAATGGTTGACTTCTTGGAGTTAATCCCATATATAGTCTGAGTGACTGTTCTCCCCCACTGAATATGGTATACCAAAGTCCACAAGTTCAGAACCCCCGATGTATTTAATGTGTCTATAACGATCCTGGCACCTAGGAATCTCGGCCAAGTTTAAAGAAAACTTTCTGTCCTATGGCAAAATGTTGCTGAATGAATGTCTTTACTCTGCAACCTCTCTACAACCCATAGTGATGGTCACTAGACATAGTCACAGTTACTTTAAAATCACTGTTATTTCACCTCTCTACCTAATATTGTCATTATCCTTGGAGGTGCTAATCGTTTCATAAAACCAACTGCCCTGAGGACTCAATCACTGCTACACTGGACCTTTCAGGGTAACACTCCTGATTTCTATGAGTTTATAATTTTTGGAACGTTATCCCATTTCCGGGGCCATTTCGTATAACTGCCCTCAGTGTGACTGCTATTTTTCTCCTCTCTCGGCTGTCCTTAATTTCTCGGGTACAGTAAAATATCACTCAGTGTGACTGGCATTGTCCACACCTCGTAGTAATACTTTCTTTCTGTTAAACAGTTGAACCTGTAGAGAATAGAACATTCTGTGAGAGAAAAACCCTATTCCAATCCACTATATGTGATTATAGGCCAAAGGCCACTTCAGACATGTATCCTAGTTAATCTAGAACTACCCTCTGGCATCAAGGCAGAGGCGTTCGTCACATGTGGGTGATAAGGGAAAACAAAGACCAAACAGAAAAACACAGGAGCCCCAGTGGGCCTCACTACGGGAATATCCCACCCTGTACATTTCCTTTATCCCCCCAGCCATCTCAAATCTCAACGAATATCATCCCATTACACTGGTCTTACCCTGCCGAGTGAAATGATATATAACTCTACTTATAAATTAACTACCTTATGCTAGTGTTCCGAGTTTGAATTCACAATTCACAACATGAAAAACAATGTCCCTTGTTTCCAGACAACATGAGGACACTGTGAATCCATTCTCCATTCGAATTGGAACACACAAACACTCCCGTTATCTGTAATTCGTAAACAGACTGAACACAGATTCCGTAAATTCCTCCAACTAAAATGTTGCACGAGTGACGTTCTTTTGGTGTTAACAAAAGTGGTTCAAGGGCAGATTATCCATGTCTGAATAAATTCTCTTCCTTGGGTTTCATCAATGTCACAATAGTAGATTATCTCTCCTTTTGGACAATCCATGCACAAGTCGCCTCCCCCTTTTTTTCAACATATGCCTACAATTTCCCATCTTGTGGGGATTGTCAAAGACGATTTTCCTGTTTGATGCTGGAGAGCGGTGTCTTTGATCTAACTGGTAAACAACTGCAGCTGTGCAGTCAGACTTTATTGGTTTTTCTGTCCTGGTTAAAACCAAATGTGGCTTTGCACACAGGCTATGAATATGACCGTCTGTATTGTCATAATCTGGATCGAAATCCTTCAGTATTATGTGACAGTCTGGTAATTGTACGGTGTTGGCTCGACGTAGACTTGCAGGGGGCGGTTGAGGTGGAGGAGTCTGGTGGGGTGGTGTGGGATTAATAATATATTGAGGGGATGGTGATCTAATTCTGACTGGGTGGGGTGGGGTGATGTATGGAGGACTTCACCTTAGCAGTAGCGGTGATGGTGGGGGTGTCAGTGGTTGCTGTCGCCGACGGTGCCTGCTGGCCCGCAGAACACGCCGCCGGAAGAAAGGAAAGGCTATCCTGATCAGATCATCGGTTGTCAATACGACTCGCATCACATCCCCCAGATGGGCGTCGAAAACCTCTCTGAAAGTATGACCCTTACACGTATGAACCAGTTGGTTGGGCTGCTCCTCCAAGCAACCAACACAGTAGGTCATGATATTCGTTTCCAGCTCCGTGATGGCAGCCTCAATGGTGTCACGAGGATTCATTGTCTGTAACAAGCAGACATATATAGCTATACTTGAATATATAGATATGGTAATTAGACAATTATATAGGTCGTAAGAGAACAAGAAGACCAGTAACTACTACATCACCCTGGTAGTATTGAAGTAAAAAAAAAAAAAAAACAACTCAACAGTTTTTGGTATCACAACAGGGAAACCCCATCCTTTTTTTAAAGCAATTAATGTGGTGAGAGGAGTGATGAGGTCACAAACTGGACGTTTTTTTTTTTATATGTTCTTTTGCCACGTGTTCAGGCTTGTGAGAAGTAAAAAAAAGAGAGGTGATGAATACAAACTGCCAAGTCATCAGATGTGGTACCGTGTGCACAACGCAGACAGTGTATAAATACTAGGCGTCCCTTGTAAGCAACTACTCTGTCCTTGGCGTCTAGAAGTGTCGTTCTCTGACAACCACAAACACGGCACTATGTGGAAAGACAGATACGGTAAGTTGGTGTTTGATAAATCTACCACGTAGTCGTTATGTGTCTCCAAGTACCTTAATATGATAAACCTAGTATAATACAATAGTATATGGTGCTAAACATATATAACTGAAGAGACAAGTCATTTCTTCATATAGTATACTAGGTTGTGCCAATGTGAAATAGTGCTGACACCTAGAACATAATGATATGCTGGTAGCATATCACATAGGAATATTCGCAGAGGAAGGTGAAAGTGTGTCCTGTAGGGTCTACATAACCGTTATCGGTAGTAATATATGGTCTACATGGGTACATGTCAGATACATAGTTATTATTTATATTATGTATATCTATAATGGTTTTATACTACCTTAATCTTATCTATGCTTGTTGCAGATACATATGCCTACGAAAAACTAATAAGGGACCTGTGGAGCCTACTAAGAGCAGAACCAAACAGTTATTGTATGGGGTGTCTTAATACCCCGCAAAAATCAAGAAGCCGAGAATCCATTCGCTCATTCTTGTGATGATGGTGAAGGTGGTAGCTTTGCGGACCTACTAACGGTTCGACTACGGGGTGTGCTAAAACAACACTTCACTAAAGACGAAATAATTACATTAAGCCTGAATAGAATTGAGGAGAGCATCCTCGATTATAATCGTCAAAACGAAACTCCAGAACCATCCCCACCCAGGGGTGAAAGATCAACGTCACCGACATCATTATCGTTCAGTCAATCCACACTGGTGGATGAGTATTAAACCTTTTCTAAACATAGAAGAAAAATTTAGATTGGTGATGATAGAAGCGAGGCTGGCTTATAGTACCTCATTGGTATTCTTCTTTTTTTCTCAGGCTGTGTTTCACACTGACTACAACGTACTATAACAGTCCAATGAACACTACTGACACGAAGAGCACACTTCATCATTGATCCCCGTAGTGGTAGTGTGAAGAAAAGACTGATTATCATCACACACAACACCAAATGAATGCTGGTTGACCAACAAGAAAATATGTCTACACAGCCACTAGACCAGTCTCTTGGTGTGGTAAGAGAGGTGGTTACTAAAAATTATACACTGAACAAACAGAGGGCAGTCAAGAACAGTCTCAACAGATGTGCACACCCCACTGGTATACTCATTAAACATAAAAACTCCGGAAAATGTGTTACTGTAACATTCGATAGCCCAAGGCACTATGACTCATTCCGAGTCCAGATGTTTAGGTATTACAACAGACACCACATCGAAACTAGACAAGACCAGACTGGGTCACCTGTGGAAGACGTGTTTACAACACCACTGGTGAAGATTCACTTATATCTCACGAAAAGAAAGCTGCTCGCCCAGGGACAGGTTGACAGTATTACCGCATGGTTAAAAATAGACTTTATCGACTTTGATAAACTCGCTACAGACAGTCACGAGTAGACAAAACAAACACCACGTCTACTCCTACGACTACGACCAGAAAGATAAATATCACAACT
This sequence comes from Cepaea nemoralis, assembly GCA_014155875.1. Lineage (NCBI taxonomy): Eukaryota > Metazoa > Mollusca > Gastropoda > Stylommatophora > Helicidae > Cepaea > Cepaea nemoralis. The sequence goes on along the minus strand of JACEFZ010027704.1, from coordinate 114,067 downwards.
GTGGAGTTGCCACATACTCGACACCATGCTTCAAACAGAGGGGTCAATGACCAGGTTGTAGGTCGAGTACCCATTGGTGCCTACGTACAAAACATGTTTCTCTTCAGTTATATATGTTTAGCACCATATACTATTGTATTATACTAGGTTTATCATATTATGGTACTTGGAGACACATAACGACTACGTGGTAGATTTATCAAACACCAACTTACCGTATTTGTCTTGCCACATAGTGCCGTGTTTGTGGTTGTCAGAGAACGATACTTCTAGACGCCAAGGACAGAGTAGTTGCTTACAAGGGACGCCTAGTATTTATACACTGTCTGCGTTGTGCACACGGTACCACATCTGATGACTTGGCAGTTTGTATTCATCACCTCTCTTTTTTTTACTTCTCACAAGCCTGAACACGTGGCAAAAGAACATTTAAAAAACGTCCAGTTTGTGACCTCATCACTCCTCTCACCACATTAATTGCTTTAAAAAATGGGTGGGGTTTCCCTGTTGTGATACCAAAAACTGCTGAGTTTTTTTGTTTTGTTTTTTTAAATTTTTTTTTTTTTACATGCAATACTACCAGGGTGATGTAGTAGTTACTGGTCTTCTTGTTCTCTTACTACCTATATAATTGTCTAATTACCATATCTATATATTCAAGTATAGCTATATATGTCTGCTTGTTACAGACAATGAATCCTCGTGACACCATTGAGGCTGCCATCACGGAGCTGGAAACGAATATCATGACCTACTGTGTTGGTTGCTTGGAGGAGCAGCCCAACCAACTGGCTCATACGTGTATGGGTCATACTTTCAGAGAGGTTTTCGACGCCCATCTGGGGATGTGATGCGAGTCGTATTGACAACCGATGATCTGATCAGGATAGCCTTTCCTTTCTTCCGGCGGCGTGTTCTGCGGGCCCACAGGCACCGTCGGCGACAGCAACCACTGACACCCCCACCCTCACCGCTGCTGCTAAGGTGGAGTCCTCCATACATCACCCCACCCCACCCAGTCAGAATTAGATTACCATCCCCTCAATATATTTTTAATCCCACACCACCCCACCAGACTCCTCCACCTCAACCGCCCCCTGCAAGTCTACGTCGAGCCAACAACGTACAATTACCAGACCCCCCTATAACACCACCCCGGCGGCCTCTTTTATCCCTAAGACGGGAGAATGTGTTCCTATTATCCCACGACCCTTATTGTTTCATTGTTGAACCCATTCCCCCTCTAGTAATAATTACCATCGATTAATGCATATCTGATTTTGATGTTCGCTTCCATTCACCCTCTAGTAATAATAACCATAGTCAAGACAGGCCTCTACAGGACCAGGTATCTTTCTACAATAACGACCTCCCTCTGATCACCTTTGAGTCGTAAACGAAGCCATTTTTAAATATTGTATACCAATAAAAAGCACTTGAAAATATTACTTTTTTGTTTTTAATTGTGTCTCTCTGTTTTACTGTGTCAGACTCCTACAACCCTCTTTACTTTTGTTCAGTAACCATCTACACCTCTACCCATACTTCGTCGAGTATAAAGACGACCCGTCACACCCCGCCCTTGGCAGTTTATATATCTCTACACTCACTACGCATAGTTGTATAACAGATCATATACCCTACGTAAGCACGTCCAACCACATTATATAACTTACAGTTTCCCCTTCATACCCTTCTTCCGTGCTCACACTACCTTAATTACTTTCACAGAAACAACCCACCAACCAAAATATATCCCGTTCCAGTCCCAACAAAAAAAAAAAATAGACCACGCAGCAATAATTACTTTTACAGAAACTTACCCGCCAAAATAAAAAAAACATTCACCCGGGATTTTCCCCCACTCGGCAACAAAAAACGTTAAAACATATCAGCCGCCATATTGGATGCAAAAGTACGTGGATGTGCGCCCCACTATACTACTGACCCTATCAACTTCTAAGCGACATTTTTTTAAAGACACTTGTCAAATTAGTTAAGTAGTCGGTTCTTCTAGTCCATGCCGACCCCTGTAACAAGTAATGAATGTTCTTGTTTGAATAGTCTTAGAACATACGTACACTATTAGGGGTAAGAGCAACTTGAAGAAATAATTAAACAACAGACAAACACAGTTCTCTGTGTTCCACTTAGAAATCATCACGTTGCCCTTCTGAATGACTAAACGTATTCCAGTGTCGAACGTCCAGTACCGTGTGTATTTGCCTTCAGGACATACCTGTAAAGGTGCCGTATGTGATAGTGACCACATCAGCCCTCGAGTGCACATTTGTCTATACAAAAATATAGTTTGCACCATGAGCCCAGTGACCACATCAACCCCCGTGTACACATTGGTCTATACAAACATATAGTTTGCACCATGAGCCCAGTTACCACATCAACTCTCGAGTGCATATTGGATACAACCATATAGCTTGCACCATGTGACCAGTGACCACATCAACACTCCAGTGCACATTGTTCTATACAAACATATAGTTTGCACCGTGTGGCCAGTAGGAGGCCTCAATACTTGTAAACTGGTCCTGTAGTTTACTTACGAGTAAATATGCACTTAACATTCCGTACAAATTTAACTCACTGAATGCATTTAAAATCCTAACAATTTAACGTCATAGCGACCGTGATGGACTATTTAATTCTCACGTGGTCAATTAAAAGACGGAAGTGAAGTCCATTGTTCACAGGCAGCCACGGATGCGGTACAGACAAGACATCGGAAATTAATAGTCATAATCAGACAAGTAAAGATAAGAGAGTCTGTGACTTGAAAGAGGAGCTGTCAATTTATCTGACAACCTAGAGGAATTCTACGGGAAGCTCAAAGACAAAACACATTAAGGGAGAAACAAGAACGGTTTAGCCGGTTTAACAGATTTTGAGGGAAACATAGCAAAGGACTTGCCATCTCTTACAGTCAGTTTAGCACTACTTGTAACACAGAGGTCAGCTTTCTATCACTAGGCAGGAAATGATGTTCTGAGTTGCTAGGGCTCTCTTGTCAACCCGTCTTGACAAATGGCTGGCAGAGATGTTTCAACGTAGAAAGATGCCTATATTTTAATCAACGTGAGATACACTCCAAGGTATGGCTTTCGCATGGAACTCAAGAGTTTGGTAAAATGTTTCTGACATTGTATTCTCCGGTCAGTGTATGAAGAGAGACCTAATGGTGTTCATTGACAGTTGTCTCTGGTTAGAGACTCGGATCCTGGCATTCTCAGGCAAGCGAGAAAACAATACTTTCAAGTACGTGTCGAGATTACCTAGGCAGATGGGAAATGTAGAATAGAGATGTCCTGGAGTGGTTGTGCAATGACCTAATAAGAGACGCCCTGTAGTCGGCTTAACCGGTACATTTCTCTATCAGGGTCAATTTGCCCTTCATATTCTGTCGGATTCCAGTTAAAAATGACACTCACAAACACAGCGCTATTTTTTGCAATTATCACAGAACAACAGTGGGCATATATCTATCTACCAACAACATGTAGCATCACACAACTGACCACACCTATATGACTAGTGCATTCGCTAACTGTTGCAGACGGGACCTTGCCATGGCGAGACGTCTATTTCGACATTTGATCTACGGTGCCCATGACAGCACTAATTAAATAGATCTCATCGCATTAGTTCACGAGATTTATGTGTCCTATGTCATGTACGCTTTCTAGTATATTATATTGCTACCTTGTAGGGCAGGGGTCACCAAACTACGGCCCGCGGGCCGGATCCGGTCCGCAACGTTAGTTCCTCATCCCCCCCCCCTCCCCCCGACGGTGCTGATGAACATTTGAAAGTAATTCTCTTTATTGGATGCAGCAATGCCAAACCAAACATTGATGATATCTTATTAGCCAAACGTCAGTTTCACATATCTCACTATCCTCATTTGTTGCTTAGTTTGTGAGATTCGGATATGTGCACACTAGGTCTGACGTAACTATCTTTTTGCTAACGTCGCCTATTTTGATAAATTGTTTAAGTAAATAAATGTGTTGGTTGTCTTGGTTTTTTATGTGTTGCACGCCACTTACTTGTGATTAACATGGAATGCTAATCTTAGTTTTTCGTCTATTTTCCCAGAGCTTTCGTTCTGGCTTGCAAGTATTGTACAGAATGATTATGCTGCCTGTACTCATCATGTTGTCAGTTATCCGGCCCACTGTGAACAATGTTAGGTGACTCCTGCTGTAGGGTAACTTAGGCATGGAACTGCGTCCGTAATATCTTCGCCACGGAGACCGGCACATGTCAATGTGGTTGAACAAAATATTGATGGAGACATGGCGCCTGAACAGGAGACCGGGGCTGACAAGCACAAAGATGGACACAGTGTAACAAACACGGGATAGACAAGAACAGAAAGACAAGTGTGTAGGTTCTTGTGCAGAGATCTAAGAAGTACAGTCATAAACACTAAACGGTATTCTGTGATTACCAGCCAACACAAACAACTCAATCCACACATAAGGCACAAACTCAACTATTGTGTTCATCAATCAGTCTACACAAGCTAAGCCAAACAAATGAAATAAATACATCCATGTAACTTTATTGTTCTCTAAAATTACGTAGCATCTCATACAATGAATGCAGAATACACCACTCGATACAACAGTACTCAGTCTACTTCAATAGTTTCCACACATCAACATTAACAGTTGTATAATATCCTCCTAACAACACTACCATACAAGTAAGGCAGTGATCGGCCAAACAGCTTTTACAACACACAACAATTGACTAGACAGTTGCCAAATACCAACAAGTAGAGAGATTGTTATATGCTGACTCACAGTTAGAAAAGTTAGTTTAAGCAGAAAGGTAGCAACCAACCAAGGAGTGACACGTTATTTTACTCCGTAGAGGTAACATCCAATTAAACCGGTGGACAAGTGGTATTTGAGGAATGTTAACACACAAAGAAACACCCAGAGTAACCGTGACATATCGTCATGGCTTCTCTGTAAAAGAAGGAACAAAACGTTTCTATCTGACAAACTGGTTTTCAATACTCTGACAAACATAATAGTACATCTGACGTCATTGGCATAGACACAACACATAGAAAACAGTATACAGCACAATGAGATCACTGATTCTAGTTCATCTACCAACACCATTTTATTCACTCCTTGTCTTCTAGCCCACCACATCCTTATCCCTACGATCATGGCCGATCAACACTCGATTTGTGTTACCGCACCAGCAGCCTCTCTTTTCTACACTGCCCATAACTCATATTTGATTCTATAATGCTACACTATGTCATTACTCTTGACTTCTCTGGTCATCAAGCCCAGTTCCTTTACTAAATCATCTGACGTTAAACAACAGCCCATTGGTTCTCAGCGGTAACATGCTTTAAGCGAGATCATGAGGCTAGCGTTGGCTTATATCTGCTATTTGTTCTTTTCTCTCAGTATGGCTATGCCATCTAATATTACTGCCGACTGCATCTCCACATTGTCCGACTGCAACAACACATTATACTAAGTGTATCAACACATTGTCTGACTGTATCTCCACATTGTCCGACTGTACATTGTCCGACTGTATCAACACATTGTCCGACTGTATCAACACATTGTCCGACTGTATCAACACATTGTCCGACTGTATCTCCACATTGTCCGACTGTATCAACACATTGTCCGACTGTATCAACACATTGTCCGACTGTATCAACACATTGTCCGACTGTATCAACACATTGTCCGACTGTATCAACACATTGTCCGACTGTATCAACACATTGTCCGACTGTATCAACACATTGTCCGACTGTATCAACACATTGTCCGACTGTATCAACACATTGTCCGACTGTATCTCCACATTTTCCGACTGTATCTCCACATTGTCCGACTGTATCTCCACATTGTCCGACTGTATCAACACATTGTCCGACTGTATCAACACATTGTCCGACTGTATCTCCACATTGTCCGGACTGTATCAACACATTGTCCGACTGTGTCAACACATTGTCCGACTGTATCAACACATTGTCCGACTGTATCAACACATTGTCCGACTGTATCAACACATTGTCCGACTGCATCAACACACAGTCCGACTGTATCAACACATTGTCCGACTGTATCAATACATTGTCCGACTATATCAACACATTGTCCGACTATATCAACACATTGTCCAACTGTATCACCACATTGTCCGACTGTATCAACACAAATTTTCAACTGTATAAACACATTATCCGACTATATCAACACATTGTCCGACTGTATCAACACATTTTCCGACTGTATCAACACATTGTCCGACTGTATCAACACATTGTCCGACTGTATCAACACATTGTCCGACTGTATCAACACATTGTCCGACTGTATCAACACATTGTCCGACTGTATCAACACATTGTCCGACTGTATCAACACATTATCCGACTATATCAACACATTATCCGACTATATCAACACATTGTCCGACTGTATCAACACATTGTCCGACTGTATCACCACATTGTCCGACTGTATCACCACATTGTCCGACTGTATCAACACATATTTTCAACTGTATAAACACATTATCCGACTGTATCAACACATTGTCCGACTGTATCAACACATTGTCCGACTGTATCAACACATTATCCGACTATATCAACACATTGTCCGACTGTATCAACACATTATCCGACTATATCACCACATTGTCCGACTGTATCAACACATTGTCCGGCTGTATCACCACATTGTCCGACTGTATCACCACATTGTCCGACTGTATCAACACAACTTTTCAACTGTATAAACACATTATCCGACTGTATCAACACATTGTCCGATTGTATCAACACATTGTCCGACTGTATCAACACATTGTCCGACTGTATCAACACATTGTCCGACTGTATCAACACATTATCCGACTATATCACCACATTGTCCGACTGTATCAATACATTGTCCGACTGTATCACCACATTGTCCGACTGTATCACCACATTGTCCGACTGTATCAACACATATTTTCAACTGTATAAACACATTATCCGACTGTATCAACTCATTGTCCGACTGTATCAACACATTGTCCGACTGTATCAACACATTATCCGACTGTATCAACACATTATCCGACTGTATCAACACATTGTCCGACTGTATCAACACATTATCCGACTGTATCAACACATTGTCCGACTGTATCAACACATTGTCCGACTGTATCAACACATTGTCCGACTATATCACCACATTGTCCGACTGTATCAACACATTGTCCGACTGTATCACCACATTGTCCGACTGTATCACCACATTGTCCGACTGTATCAACACATATTTTCAACTGTATAAACAACACATTGTCCGACTGTATCAACACATTGTCCGACTGTATCAACACATTGTCCGACTGTATCAACACATTATCCGACTATATCACCACATTTTCCGACTGTATCACCACATTGTCCGATTGTATCAACACATTGTCCGACTGTATCAACACATTGTCCGACTGTATCAACACATTGTCCGACTGTATCACCACATTGTCCGACTGTATCACCACATTGTCCGACTGTATCACCACATTTTCCGACTGTATCAACACATTGTCCGATTGTATCAACACATTGTCCGACTGTATCAACACATTGTCCGACTGTATCACCACATTGTCCGACTGTATCAACACATTGTCCGATTGTATCAACACATTGTCCGACTGTATCAACACATTGTCCGACTGTATCAGCACATTGTCCGACTGTATCAACACATTGTCCGACTGTATCAACACATTGTCCGACTATATCAACACATTGTCCGACTGTATCACCACATTGTCCGACTGTATCACCACATTGTCCGACTGTATCAATACAATGTCCAGCTGTATAACAGACAGAAAAGTCAACGTTGCATGTTGCGCTTGTCAGCTTTTCCGCTGACTGTACCTGACTACCTGTCCTAGCTGTCACCATCATCTTCATTTTCTACATTTGACGTCAAGCGACGTGGGGAGCAATAATTGGCGTTCCAGCGTCCAATAGGTGGCACTGAATAATGTCATTCCAATGTATTGTACAATGCCTTTGATATCGTCAGTCCATTTTCTATTCGGGCGTCCTCTTGCTCTCATAGCAGATCTTCTTCGATGTACGGACGGTGTTGGTAGTTGGCTGTGTTGCATTCTAATGTGCTGGCCAAACCATTTGATCTTCAGTCTTTTAATAAATGTGACACATGTTGTTCCCACTATCTGTCTGATAACATCATTTGTTACTCGGTCTCGGAATGTTAAGTTGGCAGCTCTCCTCAAGCATCTCATCTCACGGGTGTTGATTCTGCGTAAGTGTGATTTGGTCCTAGCTATACTACTGCAGATATACTGCAGTTTTGTGTTCGCTCGACTTTAGCAGTCGGTGGCGCTAGTGGCTTCTGCTTACTGCCTGCTTGCCTATGTGTGTGTGTGTGTGTGTGTGTGTGCGCGCGCACACACACACACACACACACACACACACACACACACATACACTTATTTTGTTCCACGCGATACTTTGTGACATGGAAATTAAATGGGGTATTGTTATGACTTGACATCGCCTTATTCTTGAAAATCAATGGCTCACCGTGTACTTCAGTTTGCCTTCAGCCGCCCTGTTGTCATCTGCGCTGAACTTCAATTCTCCACATTGCTCTTGTCGTTGACCCTTTCTCTCCATTCCTTTCACTCTTAATATTATCCCTTCCCAGACACAAGAGCTCTTTCACGGTCTTTAAAAGCCCGAGAATCACTTATCCAGCTTTGAAGATTTCTGAGCACAAGTCTACTTACAACGTCGATTTTCACTTGAGTCTGTACTAGCTTCAGCAATGGAAACGATTAATATATTCTTGCAGATTGTTGGCTGTTAAAAAGTAGCGCGTATCACAGTCTTGAAGCCTTAGTAGGCGTTTGTTTCTAAATTTAACTTTCAGCCATTACCATGTGTTTTCCTTCTGTGATGTGATTCTTTCTGTGCAATCTATATTTATGCGAATGCTGTGTTTGTGTGTCCTCTGTAACCTTTGTCTTTTTTTCATCTCTATGTGAATTTTAGACAAATTAACGTCCAGAATAGTGTGCCGTTGCTTGTAAATTACAGGCACTCCTGTATGAAAACGATCACAAGGCGGTGTGCTTCCAAATTATCTGCAACTCTGTTTCGAGCATAGTATTGCGGACTGAATTCGTAACTCCTTCCTGACAGACTGATTATGCTATTGGCAGTAGTGGCTTCTTAATATATACAACATACATACAGAATCGAGTGACAACTGAATAGAACAGTGGTTTTCAACCTTTTTTGGTCCATGCACCCCTTCACCATATGTTAAAAACATCATCCCCTCCCCCTCATCCCTTTCGTATTTCCTCCCTATAAATCCTCCCCGCCTCCTACACATATACGTAAAAATGGAAGCTAAATTTAATAACACTTACTATAACAAGTCTAGACGTCTACATAACACGTGATTTGTGGGTATACTCACGTTATAAAACGAATATCAGAAGGGCGAGAAGTACAGAACCGTAAAGTATGGAGGGAAAAACAATATCAAGTAATTGGTTATTGTATTAACGACGCCGATCTTGAAATAATCTTTAATGCCACCCCCCCCCCCCCCACCTCCCACTGGAAACTCTATAATCCCCCGGGTGGGATGGGGGGTTCCCTACCGGTTGAGAACCACTGGACAAGAACTTCTAGTCAATCTTGTAGGCGCGTTAGTGTAATTGCTAGGGGAATTCGCTGATAATGCCATGATCGCCTTCGGCCACGGATTCGCCGCCTGCATCTGTCCTATGCTAACTATCATACAACTGTTCCACGGTGCGGCCTACACAGTGTGATAACCCTAACACATTATAGAACTATCGCAGGTTCGTTCTCTGAGATATGTTAAAGTGAGTGTGATTCCTGCTTCCTGTTGTTGGTTGTTATATTGTTCAGGGACTTTAGTGTACAATTCTCTGACCATATATACGCTCCCCCCTATGATTACAACACGCCATCTGTAGCCTTGTCAATGCTATTCACCGTTAATTAAGAAGCATTGTTGTTTACCGTTAACTGTTGCCAAGTAAAAATAAAATATATGTAAGACGACACGGCCACACGTTGTACAACAGTACGTTGTTCGCGTACTATGTTGTATATGTGTTCCACAGTCTGCCAATATTATTTTTATGACAGATATGAAGTGTATGGAAGATACGATGATTTGTAAGGTAGTTATGAATTGCTTCCACGACCTCACCCCGTGCAGCAGCAACATTTGTCTGGACAGCTTGACCCTCGCTGTGTTTCAGGTGTAGAGAGTGGAATATTCTAGATTAATTTACATCAGTTGTTTGGTAACTGTGTTTACCACGTGTTACATTGATCTCGAGCCCACACCGCGCAAGCTGGCGTTCATTCCGTACTTTTAAGTTGATTTTAAATGCAATCTACCTCGTAGTTTCCTCTTGTAGTTATCCGTGTCGTTTTATGCCGTTTTATCAGCTGCACATTCTTAACGGGTTTGTTTGTTTTCCCACTGATGTATTATTCATTCGTATAGGAATTGCATAAGCTGTTTCTGAATTATTCATGTATTTTCTTGAATAATAGACAGATACAAGTCATGGTGATATCAAAGAAACAGACTGAGCCTAAATGTATAATTACACTAAATGTGTAAATATCTGGGCACATGGATAATATTAGATGATGTTGCATCACAGAGATACAGAAAAGAATAGTTCAAATGAAAACTGCATTCTATCAAATGAAGAACATTTTATGCAATAGTTCCTTGTCAACCGAAGTTTAATCATTAAAAAAATAAAGATTTCTTACATGTTACGGGAAAATTAGTGAACAGGGGGAAAACTCATTAGAAGCCCATTAAATGTAGTTTAAACAAGAAGAATACTTAAATTTCATTTTACAGCGACAATGAGTAATCTGGACATTGTGAGGGAGGATAAGTCGCCAAGACACCTTATCACAAACATCAGAAAGAGGGAGTCCTCATTTCTTGACCACATTATGAGAAGGCAAAACCTGGAAAATTTTATGCCAACCGGAAAGATTTGTGGTAAAAGAGATATATGAAGACAGCAAGATAAAATTATTGACAGTCTTGTGTCATAGTAGGGAATTGAACCATGCCGTTAGAGCTTGCAGTTTGTGGAGAAGCATGATCGCCCACGCCAACCGACAAGGCATTTGGTGATTATTCCTTGATATGTGTAAAGCAGGAGTAACCACACATGTCGTGATTTCTGTCAGCTGCAAAGTGTTCACCAAGGAAATGGGGATCTGCGAACTGAAGACAAGCAGTCTCCGTGGCGAAGTGCTTACAGCGCCCTCCTCTCACTCCTAATGTTGTGGGTTCCATTCCGGCCTATGATATTCTATTCACTAGTGCACTCTTCTCGGAGACTCGAGAGGTTCGTCACTGGAGCTATAGAGTTATTGCTGTGTGTGACGGTTTCGGCAGGCAACCCTACAGAAAGAAGCTGAGCCTTATAGAAGTTGCACTGTTGGTGGGTGTAAGGAAGTGTGACTTGTCATCGCCAAGACATGCAACCTAGTCGCCCATGTGCCATACAGTAGCATTCACTGGGTCAGTACTGGCAGGGCATCACTGTCCGGTAGCAAGCGTCTAGACTCTCGGGGCTTACATCTGATAGATGCCCAGAGACAGTTGCATATCCTTTAAAGAACGTCGCAGTCAACCTCACTTCTTGTGTGTGTGCTGTTTGTGATTTCTTTAATAATTTTACGTTCAATAAACGTGAGACAAATGTCACAATGAAAGATGCCTTATTTATTTCATAGATGCCCTGAGACACGTGTCACCATAAAACCTACATATACTCTTTCGCCGAAGCCCAATAAACTTGATAAATCAATAAGCATAAACGTGCAGCGGACAGACCGTCACAAAATGCAGATAGACAAACATGCAGGAAGTCAAGCAGACAGACAAACTTGCAGGAAGTCAAGCAGACAGACAGAGAGACAGACCAATGAAAGACAGAGAACGTCATAATTCCAAGTCCAGCGATGTGAGTACCATAATCTGCCATTCTAAAGATAATAGTTGGCCGTGATAGGAAGCTATGATCGCTTGCTGTCGGCTCATAATGAATATGGTGTCTTGACGTGAGACAAAGACAAGTCAACTGCACGAAATAAGAGATAGTTGTGCAGCAGACAGGACGCCACTTATGTGCCACAAGTGGGGTGATGTATATAATAGGCAGCAAGCAGACAGACTGGATAGTTTGCTGCATACGTCAATGTTGCGTGCAGCTTTGGTCTTACTACTTTAATTCTGATTAGCCTTCTGTTTATCTTCCTCCATTGGCATCTGTTTATATGACTTTCTTTTTCCGCGATTATCTACCCCTTCCCCTCGTCTATCATTGATCTCTTCTTCTTCTTCTTCAGCGTTCCGAGTCCTTGAGGTTCTTTGCTGCAGATACAATCCGTCTCCATTCGTCTCTCTGGTTGACCTACTCTTGCCAGTTGTTGATTCCAAGTGCTTGTAGGTTTGTATATATATTATCTCTCCACCGTCTTCTTGGTCTATCTCGGTCATTTATTTCCTGAGTGTAAGCGAGTTTTGTTTCCCTATTATCTTCCATTCTTTCTATATGCCCCAGCCATTGTGGTCTATTAGCATTTATGATACCAGTTATTAGGGGGGACTTAAACAGATCATAAATGTCTTTGTTACTTCTTCTTTTCCACTCTCCACTTTGCGTATCCTTAATGTTTGTTCTCCAAGCTTTGTAGCAAGGCTTCGTCTCCTTTCGTTGTACTCCAGGTTTCAGAGCCATACAACAGTACTGGTCTACAGTGTTTTGTATATTGTGATTTTGGTGTTACGAGATAGCGCATTTGATTTTAGTAGGTGTTGCAGTGCATAGTATATCTTATTTCCAGAATTGATTCTAGTTTGTATTTCTTCCCTTATGATGTTGGAGCAGTTGAAGATTGTACCCCGGTATTTGTATGTTTCCATTCTTTTAATGGTCATATTATCTATTTGTATGTGGCCAGAGCTTTTAGCCGTTCCTTCTCTTGAAATTACCATACATTCTGTCTTATCTTGGTTGATAACCAGCCCCATCTGTTGGACTTTTTCCTTTAAGTGAGTCAATATTTGCGATGTCTTTTGTTCATTTTCCCCTATAATATCTATATCATCATTGATCTCTTAGCCTTTAAAATTTTAATAATAATAATAATAATAATAATAATAATAATAATAATAATAATAATAAACACTACAAAGTAATAATAATAAAAATAATAATAATAATAATAATAATAATAATGTTTATTATTATTATTGTTGTTTGTCAATTTTTACGTATCTTTTTATGTGCGTGTCTATTTTCTACCTGGTGTATGCATATATATATATATATATATATATATATATATATATATATATATATATATATATATATATATATATATATATATATATATATATATATATATACACACACACACACACACACACACACACACACACACACACACACACACACACACTGGCACCTTGCCGTCTTGACAGACGATAGTTTGTGCTTCAAAAAGGCATAATAACTTTTACCCTTGGCGGTAGCGAATGTGACTGATAGGGCCAATTCGCGCTGTAAATGTTCGTTCACTGTGGGTGCATGTGAACACGTGGTCATTTCCACCATCATGCACCATCTTACGTCTCACACGCTCGGTGTGTGACTTATCTGAAATAATTTTCTCCTTTGTCTTTATTCCATTTCTGATGTTTGCCCTCCATGCAACACGTTCAGTGGTGACTTGCTCCCAATGTGCATTATCAGTGTCTGTGTCGATCATGTCCCGTTTACACGCATCTTTGTATCTTAGCAGAGGCCGACCCTGAAATCTCTTCATATCTGTAATTCACCAATAAAGATGTCCTTTGGTATTCTACCATCATCCAACCTCCTAAGATGTTCTATCCATCTAAGTCTACGAAGATTGAGCATGGAATAAACCGTCACACAACCTGATCTTTCCAATACTTCAGTATTTGTGATGTTTTCTTGCCACTAATTGTTAAACCAAATTCAGAACAAGCATTGGAGAATACAGATAGTAAACATTGTAATTCTTCCTCAGAGTGGGTCGTAACTGCAGCATCATCTGCAAAAAGCAACTCTCTGATTAGTACCCTGCTAATTTTGGTATTGGCCTTCCATCTCTGAGCATTGAAGAGGCCGCCATCTGAGCGTGACTGAATGTATATACCACCATCCTGATCACGAAAGGCATATTTCAGTAGAAGTGAAAAGTATATTCCAAACAAGGTGGGAGCTAGTACACAACCTTGCTTAACTCCACTCTTGATTTCAAACTCTTCAGAAGTTGCACCATTAAACTTGATTATACCCTTCATGCCTGTGTAGAACCCTTCCACAATGGACAGAAGAGTTGGTGGGCAGCCAATCTTCTTTAGTGCTTTGAACAGACCCTCATGACTGACCAAATCAAATGCCTTTGTGAGGTCCATGAAGGCAATAAATAGTGGTTGATTCTGTTCACAGCATTTTTCTTGCATTTGTCGTAATGAGAAAATCATATCAATGGTAGACCGGTTCTGTAGAAAGCCACACTGTAATTCGGGGTAGACTTTATCTCCTAGGACTTGAAGTCTGCGCAGAACAATTCTGGCAAATACTTTTCCAACAATACACAGAAGTGAGATACCCCTATAGTTGTTGCAGTCGCTCCGATCGCCCTTGTTCTTGTACAGTGTTATGATGCTTGAATCTTTGAAGTCCTGTGGGACTTGTCCTTCTCGCCACCATAGCTCTATTAGCTGTTGGATCTGTAGAGTGAGTGTGTCTTGCCCACTCCTGATAACCTCTATTGGAATCCCATCCTTACCTGAAGCCTTGCCAGATGCAAGTTCATTTATAGCACACTTCTGTTATGGTGGGAAGGGTGTCCAGGTGGTCAAGAGTTCGTAGAGCCCCATGGCGTTGAGGGCATCATCCACTAGTTTGGTCTCACTTGAGTAAAGCTCCAAATAGTGCACTATCCATCTGTCCATCTGCTGTTTCTTATCAGTTATGATTTCTCCATCACGGTTTTCAATGGTGCACTTCTTTTGATCATTGGACCACAGGCTTTTTTAATTCCTTCATACATGCTTCTGATGTTTCCCTTATCACTTGCGATTTGAATGGACTCACATAACTTGATCCAATAATCATTTGCACACTGCCTGGCAGCCTATTGCACATCCTTCCTAGCTTGCTTTAGCTTACTCAGAGTGTTAGGTGTTGGTCTTTCCTCGTTTCTTAATAGAGCTATCTTCTTCTTATCAATCAAGGGCTGCAGTGTCTGGTTGTTTGCCGCAAACCAGTCTTGCAATAAACTCCTACGGCAGTTTCATAAAGAGTTTCTTTAAGTTGACCCCACTTTTCACTTACTGTACAATTTTATGGTGTATCAGTCAAAGCGAATTCAAGTTGTTATTGAAACTGAAAGCACTTTTCAGGATCGTGAGTGTTAATAATATTAATCCTGGCACTAGATTTTTGTTTAGCTGTGTAGATTATCTTTGGTCTCAGTCTAACCCTTGCAACAACCAAAGAACGATCCGTATCACAGTCAGCAGTGTGGTAACTTCTAGTCAATGATATATGGTTCAGATGTTGTCTCTGTGTGATGATGAAGTATAGCTGGTACCAATGGCTGGATCTTGGATGTTTCCATGTGACCTTATGCAGCTCTTTTGTTTTAATAAAGGAGTTTGTAATACATAGGTCATTTCTGGAATGCTCCAGCAGCCTTTGCCCATTTTCATACATGCGACCGATTTTGTATTTTCCAAGGCACACTGGCCATGAACTCGAGTCATTGCCCACACTAGCATTGAAATCACCGAGCATATAAATGTAGTCAGGTTTTGAAACAGCCTTGATCACGGAGACTAACACTTCATAAAACGAATCCTTCACATCATCAGAGGAATCGAGTGTCGGTGCACATGCAGTAATAATTGTGACAAAACCATAAGAGGTAGCCAAGCGCAGAGATAATAGTCTTTCATTTCCTCCTGCTGGAATTCCAATCATTCCCAGTAGCGAATTCTTCACTGCAAAGCCCACACCGTGTTGCCTTTTTTTTCTGCCTGCCCTCTACCATTCCAAAAAAAACGTTTAATTGTTTTCCCTGAGTGACCCTTCCTCAGCGAGGCGAATCTCATACAGGCCAGCAATATCAATGTTAAGACGATTGAGTTCGGCATCAATCACAGCCGTTTTTTTCACATGGTCAATATTGGTCAATTCAGTGGAAGATCCTGGACACATGGTTCTCACGTTTCAGGTTGCAAGCCGTAGCTCGAGGTGTCAATTTTTCTTTTTTATTAGTACCTTGTGCATTGGTTTTACAGCCTGCGATTCAGATTTTGGCCTAGCCCCAAGCACCCATTGAAGCAGGCAAGCAGCGGCGGATCCGCACCCAATTAGCCGGGGGCTGCCCAATTTGAGGCGGGCGGTAGCTGTTCAGTAACACCTGTAGGTGCCTCCCGCCGTCAGAGGCAACGCGTGGCGCCCCATGTCTACGTCAATTGACAGGACTTATAACCGGTAAGACTTGTCTCTCGCTTTGATTTCGAGACCGTTTAAGACCAGGGATGGAGCTATTGCCTCTCCATAGCACAAAGCCCGGGCTAAAATATAGAGATCATGTGTTGTCAATGCAGAATTCTCTCTCTCTCTCTCTCTCTCTCTCTCTCTCTCTCTCTCTCTCTCTCTCTCTCTCTCTCTCTCTCTCTCTCTCTCTCTCTCTCTCTCTCTCTCTCTCTCTTTCGGCCTGCCTAGTTCACTCTAGAGGAAAGGTAATACCCCTACATCTGGAACAAGACAAGCTGCAGAAGCTGCCTGATCAGCAAAGCAAAGCTCTAACTGTCCGCCTGTCTGACCTCTGATCCTAGACCAGCTGCCAACCAAGGCTTACGGTCTGGTCTGCCCTGTCTTGACATTTTGTCTTTAGGTAGCATTTCCTCGCACCAGGGTAAAACTTGTACCCTCCCAATTGCGCTCTTCCGCCCGAAGCCGTTGGCACAATGTGGGGTGTCAGGTTTGGTGAGCGCCGCCCAACGTTCGGTGCTAACAGAAATCAGGTAGTACCGTCTACTGTCATACGGTAGCTCAGTCATATCTAAAACCTGATACACACACACACACACACACACAGCACGCACGCACGCACGCACGCACGCACACGCACACACACACACACACACACAGAGATATAATGACTATGGTAACGATTAATTTAAATTTAATAGTTAACTTTTGAAAAAGTAACTATTAATTAATAGTTAATTTTGATTAAAGCAAAACATACTCACATTATAGTCGTATTTGTCAAAAAAATCGAAATAACAATGGAGTCTCTTGTTCATATTTCATCTAATAACCACCTATGCAAACAGATGAGTATGTTTACAGTATTTGGTTCAAGTGGCAAGCGCGTCTTATTAATAATATAACCAGCAGAGCCGAACAATCGTTCACATGGAACTGAGGTAGCCGGTATGCATAGAATGGTTATGGCAAGGAATGCTAATTTTGGATATCGATGTTCATTAAGTTTCCACCATTGTAGAGGGTCAACCGATTCAGCAACTTTCTTCTCTATTTTATAACGCAGAAATGCATCAGAAGATTTGTCGACATGATCTTCCGTGTCTGAGTCAGACTCTATTAGCTTAATACGCTTGTCATTTGTTTCACATATAGTTTCATTGTCAATGTCATTATCATTTGTTGCAGCAGTCTCCATCTGCTCATCATGAACATCAACTGCTATTTGTTGTTCAGTACGTGACCAAGTTCGTTCTTTTGCATCTTTTGACAAACACTTCATGTATTTGTTGCGTGGATCAAGTGCTGTTGCAATCTGTAGTATTTCAATACTTGTCATATTAGCTACGCGTTCACTGAAGTCATAAATAGATGCTGCCTTACATTTTGCTATGTAGCCCGGATCATCATCGTGTACAGTCATATGCTTTGCCAACGATGATAGCAGTGGTAATACACAGCTACATAAAACATAGTCTTGACTGCCAAGCAGGACCGTGGTCTGATAGAATAAGTCCAAAACTTTGACATATGTCGAAATCTTCTCCCAATCCGAATCTGACAGTTTTTGGACCTTTGTATTGCTTGAGGAATCCCGCTAAATTAATAATTTGCAAAACGATAATGTATTTACATAGATTTTAAAAAAAATAGGAGGCATTACTTATTGACCGACTCTCGGAACACCAATTTCGTTAATTGCACATTTAGGAACTTCCTCTTAAATAAGTACCACCCATTTTATGGCATTCTGCTGCTGTTTGTGTCACACGAATCGTGAATGCTCTAATGTTGTTGCTGTTGTATCAGCTCGGTTATTTTGGTGTTGTTTCGTTTACTTATTTGTCTTTGCTGATGAAGGCTTGTCGCAACAAGCTTCATTTTTTTACAAATTTTGCCGTGTAAAGCTGCCCTATATTTCGTGTTTTAATTTTGTAAGATTCTCTTAAAATTGTTGTATATATCTGTTTTAACGCTGGGCAAACTTTTACTCGATTACCTTCCATTGTCCCTCTATTGTAAAACTCTCTCTCTCTCTCTTTCTTTCTCTCTTTCTCTCTCTGTCTCTCTCTCTCTCGCTATCTCTCTCTATCTCTCTCTCTTTCTCTCCCTCTCTCTCTCACACTTTGACTTATTCTAGCACTTCTATGACATCTACATTTGGACACTGTTGTGTCATCCATAAAATACAACCTAATTTTCATGTATCAGCACATTTCTAGTCTAAAAACACTCAAGCAGGAGAGAGAGAGAGAGAGAGAGAGAGAGAGAGAGAGAGAGAGAGAGAGAGAGAGAGAGAGAGAGAGAGAGAGAGAGAGGGTACACACAAATATAGTCCCAGTAGTAGATCAACCAATAATCACCGTAAAGTACTAAGGCAATAAGAAAAAGCTGAGTAAACATGGAGAAGAACACGAACATAGACCAGAGCCGTTGGATGACGGTGGCTGATCTAAAACAACAAATCAGAAATGTAAAAGCAACCTGATGTTTTAAGGCAGCAATCCATTCTTGTGTATGCACATGTAGTGAATCATTATTTTCTGTTTTTCTCTCCCGCTATAAAAAAATAGAAATGTATTTTCAATTTTCATTCTCGAATGAACTCATTATTAGATTCCTTCATGCGATGCGTTATCTAGTTTTCTGGCTTCGTGCCAGCACAAGGTCCCATACTCAATCATCATCGCCGCTCCTCTCTCTGTTACACTTTGCTTGTTTTCTGTTCCTCTATGTTACACTTTGGTTGTTTTCCGCTTCTTTCTATACTTTGTTTATTCTATTTCTGCCACACATTGGCTTTTTATCAGTTAAAATCTTTAACTCTTAACCTATGTGACATAGCCTTGATAGGCGTAAATCTTAATATATACGAAGGAGATTTCGAATGCATAAAGAATAAGACAAAATCGAATGTGTTAGAAACAGAGGATGACAACAACAAAAAAATGCCAAATACATTCTTTCACTACTCAACATCACGTGTGAGTGAGGAGAAGAGAGGTCATTCACCTGGTTCTAGACATTAGACAATCATTGACACGGTAACATTGCCGACGATGGATAACTGATGGAGCAGATCAAGAACGTACGAAACAACTTGTGAAGGAGATACATGTTCGTGTTCCCCGCCCGACAACGACTCACTGTGATGACGGTGATGCAACATGTTGACACAAGTCTCCACATTCGGTGCTGCAGAATCATGTAAACCATACTTCGATCTGTCTGTGAAACTATTTTTTATTAATGTTTTGATGTCCGGTGTAACGATTTTTTTGGGGGGCCTATACAGTTACAACTAAAATTCAACTAAGCAACGTCTCTAGGGTCTCCCTGGTCTAGGGAAATCAACAATCAGCTGAAAGATGCTGATGTTGACAGCTTTGTCCTGTAAAGGATATGCGAACAAACCAAAATTAAAAACAAAAACAACGTCTCTAGAGCTTTCCTGCTTGTGTCTTCAGGCTCTAAGAATCCCCTCCCCCCCCCCCCCCCTCCTCCACAAAAATAAGGATACTACACAGGGTAATAACATCACCTCAGCCTAGTGTCTTTCATTGTAAATCTGTGAACACCCTGTCATTGAGGATGTTCAAGACACCGCGAACTTCATGACTTCAACTATTTCGTCAACATCGATTAGCAACGCAGCAGCAGCAAAATTCATAACACCAGCAATGATTGCAACATTGGCGGGAGAATTGCAACACCAGCGAGAGAATTGCAAACATCAAGGAGGATTGTAACTTCAGCCAGAATTGCAACACAAGCCAGTATTGCAACATCATCGTGGATTGCAACAGCAGCAGCTATTACAACATCAGCAAGGATTCCAACATCAGCTAGAATTCCAACAATAGCAAGGATTACAACATCAGCAAAGATTACAACATCAACAAGGATTGCAACATCAACAAAGATTACAACATCAGCAAGGATTGTTAGCTGGTTTTCTCGACATAGTATCCACAGGGGTCGTAGTAGCGAAACGGATCATTGTACGGGCATGAATTAGGTTAACAATGTGGATCATAGTACTAGTATGGATCATTTTACCGAAATGGATCATACTACAAACGAGGGTTGTAGTATCGGCATGAATTATAGTACCGACGAGGGTTGTGGTATCGGCATGAATTATAATAACGACGAGCGCTGTAGTAGCGGCATGAATTATAGTACCGACGAGAGTTGTCGTATCGGCATGAATTATAATAACGACGAGCGTTGTAGTAGCAGCATGAATTATAGTACCGACGAGAGTTGTCGTATCGGCATGAATTATAATAACGACGAGCGTTGTAGTAGCAGCATGAATTATAGTACCGACGAGAGTTGTAGTATCGGCATGAATTATGGTACCGACGAGGGTTGTAATATAAGCATGAATAAGCATGAAGTACCGACTACAGTTGTAGTATCGGCATGAATTATAGTACCGACGAGGGTTGTAGTATTGGCTTGAATTGTAGTACCGACGATGGTTGTAGTACCGGCATGAATTATAGAACCGACGAGACCCACATGGATCATAGTACCGACATGGATCATTGTACCCACATGGATCATAGTACCCACGTGGATCATTGTACGGACACACCGTGGATCATAGTACCGACGAAGTGCGTGTATAACAGACCATGCATGCTATACATATTCTCTCTAGGCATGCTTTCTGATATGGTTCTATTATTAGAGATGTTAGCAGGGTTCAATCTTCTAACAACTGATGTAGCTTTATCACAAGGACATTTCACAAAGGATCCTCCTTTTACCTGTCCCTCAATCGAGAAGATTGAATATCCAGTCCACCACCACAGGATCCTCTTTTTCTAGGCCCCCATAAAAAATGAGACTGTCATTCCTAGTTGGCTTTCTCTAGTTTTAGTAGGAAGTTGCACATCACAAAAGAATTTTAGGGTTTCTAGGGGAAGAGGGAGAGGGGGGGGGGGAGGGGGGAATTAAGATTATTTCAAGATCGCATTAATGCAAGAACCATTACTTGATATTGTTTTTCCCTCTAAATTTTACGGTTCTGTACTTCTAGCCCTAATGCAATTTGTTTTATAATGTAAGTAGACCCGCAAATCACGTTTTCTGTAGATGTCTAGACTTGTTCTAGTATGTGGTATTAAATGTAGCTTCCATTTTTATGTACACTGTGTACGGGTGGGGGGATTTATAGGGAGGAAATTCGAAATGGGGGAGGGGGGAATGACGTTCTGAACATATGGTAAAAAGGGGGGGGGGGGGGGAATGGGCCAAAAAAGGTTGAGAACTACTGGTCTAGACAACCGGCGTGGTGTAGATCACATCATTTGTGGAATATTGACTAGTCTGTAAAAATTATGGGGATAATACACTACACGCAACATGCCTCAAGGATTCTGGAAGAATCCTTTAGCTGACATACAAAGTGAGACCGTATTTAAGATAGGACTGGTCACATATACAAGTGACTGGGGCAGAGGCGTTCTGAACAAGGCGGACTGGGCTCACGAAACAGCTGTCTGTTGTGTAGCAGCAGTAATGTGAAGAAGAACTGACTGGATAAAGCATTTATTTGTCTTGCGACAGAAACAATTAAAGCAAGATCTCTAATTTAATTAGTTCATGTAGCCAATGCAATTAGAAATAGAATACTATCAGAAAGCTAAAACAAAGATCTTAGTCTGAATAATTGAATTTAAAAAATAAAAAACAAAAACAAAAAAAATCCAGAAGTAAAGGTAATTATAACGAAAACACATGTATTCCCTAATGAAACATCAAAGTTAATTAAATCAGTCTGACGCAAGTGGGTGTATTTGAGCATTTGGGTACATTAATAACAGCACATAGAATGTTCACTAAAGCAATTAAATGTAGAATACACCACGCAAAATCATCATTCCTCAAGACGAAGAAGATTCCCATCAAGTCAACCGAGCTGAGAAATATACTGTTTAACAGCTGTAGTAATGAGCCATTCCTTATGTACGGGAGCTAACCGTATACAACTAGCATAAATTATATGGAAGATGCGAAGATTTGTTTTCAAGTAAAAAAAAAAAAAAAGAAACACCGTTTGCTGACAAAAGTAGTAATTATAATATCTTGAAAGAAATTAGCTCACAAAGACAACTGGTTACTGGCATCAGAAGAAGATAGTTCGCATTCTTTGGGCAGGTCAGCAGAAGGGAGAAGCTGGGGTGTGTCGCCACAAGGGGACAGTTGGAGGGGACTAGAGGTAGGATGAGACCGACAGAGAAGTTGCTGGACAATTTGACATCATGGCATGTTGTAACATTGGAAACGATTGGCAGTACACGAGACAGAAGGCTGTGGTGAGACATGATCGCCACCGCCACTTGGCATGAACTATAAAAATTATCCGATGCACGGGGCACAGGAGTTAAATGTAGAAGCGGGGATCGGTTGTTTCATTAAAGTGCATTCCAGCATAGATCGTTGCCAATTGACCCAGTAGTTTTCAGCGTACACATTTTACTGCATATCATGTTTCTGTCCCCAGGCCGAGCCGTTGAGGAAAACCCTAGTTAATGAAATGCATCTATCGTTGCTTGTTTACCACCAAGTCGTTTCTCATTAGTGCAACACGCAACCTGCTAGCCAGAAATACTTGTGCGCCAAATCTAAACCCACTTGCATTCTACGTGCTGCCGCCGAGGGCTGTTTAGTTCATTCTGGCAATTTCACATTTCTAGAAAGTTCTTTAATTTCCATATTCCCTGTCAGAGTAGGCAAGAGATAATGCTTTCTTAGAGGAGACTTATGTGGGGATTGATAGCTTGTGTCTTTTTCAGAGATTGGTAATGGCTGGGGTACCGCTTGCTTGTGCGACCAGAACAATACTGGTGGTAACATCATTCTCATGGTTATATACTGTATGTAGTTTGGGAGGGACGGGGGATTACCATGCCCTGTAAAGCTAAGAACCATACCTGCCTGTATTTCTGTCTCAGATCTTATCTCTCCATTCTCTGTGTAAGTGGGGGATGTGTGGGTAGGTGCGGGTTTTGTGTGTGTGTAGGTGCGGAATGTGTGAGTTGGCTGGAATATGTGTGTGTGGGTGGGGGATGTGTGGCTGGGGGATGTGGGTTTGGTTGGGTGGTTGGGGGTGTGTGGATGGGTGGTGGATTATATGTGGGTGCGTAAGTGTTGGTGGGTTATGGCATGGGTGGAGGATATGTGTGGGGGAGGGGGATGTGTGGGTGGGTGGGTGCATGCATGTGTGCATGAGTTTGTGGGTGGGTGAGGTGTATGGGGGATGTGTGGTGGGTGAGAGATTTGTGTGTGCGTTGGCGGGGAGATGATGTAGGTGGGGGGATGTGTGGGTGGGGGTTGGATGGATGGATGGGGTGTGCCTGGGGATATGCGTGTGGTTGGGTGGTGGATGTGTGTGTGTGTGTGTGGGGGGGGGGGGGGACGCGCGGATGGATAGGGGATGGGAGTGTGGTTGGAGTATTGGTCTCATAACATGTTAGCATGCAGTGTTTATGTTTACAACATTCATTTGACAATGTTTGTTTTTTTCCTATGTGAATGAACTAATTCAATCTACCGCAGAAGAATGTCTCGGTGTGTTAACCACGCATAGAAAGAACAGATGGTTCAATCAAAAATGTGAAGAAGCAGTCATTAGGAAGAAGAGTGCCAGACATGTATGGTTAAATGACATCAATAACATCCAAAAGGAAGAGCATTATAGAAATGAATGTAAAGAGGCTACAAAAATAGTCAGACAGCAGAAGCGAGAATATATGAGTAATATAATCATAGATATGGAAACTAATCACCAGAAAAATGAATCCAGAAAATTTTTTAAAGAACTGAAGTCAATGAAACGAGGCCACCAACAAAACACATATGGTTTAAAAGACAAAAATGGGAATATGATAAATACCAATGAGGAAATGTGCAACACATGGAAAGAATATTTTATTGAATTACTAAATTGTGAAGCTCCAAGTAGCATTTTCCCACAGGAAGAGGTTCTAACATGCGAACCACAAATTGAAGAACCTACATTTGAAGAAATCCTATATGTAATCACACGACTTAAAAACAATAAGGCAACTGGGACTAATGAAATTGCTGCTGAATTTATAAAGGCAGGTGGCCATGCATTACATCTAAAGCTATACGAACTAATAATAAAAATCTGGAGGACAGAAGAATTATCCCATGACTAGAAAGAGTCATTATTGATACCTATCTTTAAGAATGGAGACAAGTTCTAATGTGGAAATTATAGAGGAATATCACTACTGTCCACAAGCTATAAGATACTATCCGCAGTATTACTAAATAGACTAAAACCATATTCAGAAGACATATTAGGTGACTACCAGGCGGGTTTTAGACAAAACAGATCAACAATAGATCAGATATTTATCTTACGACAAATAGCCGAGAAACATTGGGAATATAAAAGAGATCTCCATAACATTTTTGTGGATTTTAAAAAGGCTTATGATAGTGTCCATAGGGAATAGTCTATGGAATGCTATGCAGGAATTTGGAATACCAAGGAAGTTAATCAACATGACCAGACTATGCATGGAAGATACTTATAATATAGTAACATATAAAGGCAGGAAATCAGACCCCTTCCAAATAACATCTGGCTTGAAACAGGGTGATGCACTATCGCCGCTACTCTTCAATCTGGCTCTAGAGAAAGTTGTAAGGAAGATAAAGGAGGAATGTGATATTGGAGGAACATCCAAGCTGCTTGGTTATGCAGATGATATAGATATTATAGGGCAAAGTGAACAAAAGACATTGGAAGTATTGACTCACTTAAAGGAAAAAGCCCAACAGATGGGGCTGGTTATCAACCAAGATAAGACAGAATATATGGTAATTTCAAGAGACGGAATGGCTAAAAACTCTGGCCACATACAAATAGATAATATGACCATTAAAAGAACGGAAACATACAAATACCTGGGTACAATCTTCAACTGCTCCAACATCATAAGGGAAGAAATACAAACTAGAATCAACTCTGGAAATAAGATATACTATGCACTACAACATCTATTAAAACAAAGGCGCTATCTCGTAACATCGAAATCACAATATACAAAACACTGATCAGACCAGTTGTGCTGTATGGCTCTGAAACCTGGAGTACAACGAAAGGAGACGAAGCCTTGTTACAAACCTTTGAGAACAAAATTTTAAGACGCATCTTTGGACCCATTAGGAATACACAAAGTGGAGAGTAGAAAAGAAGAAGTAACAAAGACATTTAATGATCTGTTTAAGTCCCCGCTAATCACTGGTATCATGAAGGCTAATAGACACAATGGCTGGGGCATATAGAAAGAATGGAAGATAATAGGGAAACAAAACTCGCTTACACTCAGGAAATAAATGACCGTAGACCCCGAGGTAGACCAAGAAGACGGTGGAGAGATAATACATGTACAGACCTGCAAGCACTTGGAATCAACGACTGGCAAGAGAAGGTCCACCAGAGAGACGAATGGAGACGGATTGTATTTGCAGCAAAGAACCTCAATGGCTCGGAAAGCTGAAGAAGAAGAATGTGAATGTACTATGCACTGATGAACGAAAGATGAGCGATTGGAAGGACCGAATGTAAGACGGACTGGCGTGCCCAATTTGTTACCCATTGAAAATAAAGTCCATTCGTTCGTTCATTCTCTCTCTCTCTCTCTCTCTCTCTCTCTCTCTCTCTCTCTCTCTCTCTCTCTCTCTCTCTCTCTCTCTCTCTCTCTCTCTCTCTCATGCTTGTTTGGTGCGTGAACAGTTACCCACCTCTTTTCCCGAACGAACGAACGAACGAATTTTTTAAGAGTGACAAATAAGGCACGCAGACCAGTCTTCGAAACACTTATCTTTCTTAGATCAATTATATAATGTGCACGTTACATTCACATAGAAAAAGAAATAAAATTGTGACATGGATGTACTGAACATATCTATATACTACCCTACATGTATGTCTATGTAACAGGTTCTCTCCACATCTACACACATGATCTCTCGACATCTACACACATGATCTCTCCACATCTACACACATGATCTCTCGACATCTACACACATGATCTCTCCACATCTACACACATGTTCTCTCCACATCTACACACATCATAAACAGATATGTCTGTCTCTCTACGTGTCTGTATATTTTCGTATTTGTCCATCACAATCATTTCATTCATTTATCCTTCAGTCCGCCATGTTTCTTATCCTGCATGTGGGACGCAGAGGTTTTTCCAAGGCACCAGGGCTGGGTTATATACTGGCCAAGACCTATTGACGCGTCCTCGTCGAGCGTCTTGGGCAACAGGTCCCTTCGGGGTCCTGACTAAAGTCAGTAGGATCGCCGATTCCTCCGAAGTCGGAGAGTGTCTGCCTGTACGGCGAGGAACCACCAGTCTGCACACCAATTAGCCAGACATGGGACAACGGATACTCACGCAAACCTCAGTCCGGTATGACATCACACTGATGTTGGACAACAGGATGCCTTCATCCGACATGCAGGACTTCGCGTTGGAGCTCAAGCCAACGAACACAAGCAAGCAAGCATCCTGCATGTATTCATTGACCAAATTATTTAGCCACACAATCAACTCACCTATTACACTGACTAGGTATCAGTGGTCCATAATATTGGCATTGGCGTGTGCAGTTTAAATCTTCATATATTCTAGGCTACGTCATAATGAGGTTGGTTATGTAGTGCCATTCCTGGTCGCGTTTTCATCGGTGAGGGTATAAAAAATACTAGAACTCTAACCAATAAATCAATCAGGTAAAGTCTCCAAAATAAAGATAGGCTTCAGTACTCTCTCTCTCTCTCTCTCTCTCTCTCTCTCTCTCTCTCTCTCTCTCTCTCTCTCTCTCTCTCTCTCTCTCTCTCGCTCTCTCTCTCCTCTCCTCCCTGTACACTGTCGGACGGCAGTTCGCCTATCTCTTGATTTTATTTCCCCAGGGATGTCACTGTCCCACTCTTGCTCATCTGCATTACAGCTGTATGACACGAATTTTGTAATTGCTGGAGTTTGAATCCTCGCCACTGTCGTGGTAAGCAAGCGCATTAACGACTGTGCCACTACTGCTCTGATTCACCTATCGAGCGACGCTCAAACCACTACACCTGGCAGGTACACTGATTCCAGCGCCTTATCCTCCCGACTCTGCTGGATCGCTTCCACAACCTGTGCTCACCCAAACACCTACACTGGCTGCGGACTTTCTCTGCGAGTCAACCTTTGACACCCCCATTCCCTGTTCCACAAACTTGTCTGTCATTGGCACAGCCGCAGCCCTGTATGCCTCAGTTCTAGCATGTGTCCCCCTGGCTCAGTCACCAACCAGCTGCTAGTACAACGACATTTCTTACACGGATTTCTGTGCAATGAAGAGATAGATATACGTAGGTCGAGTGTTCTGTTCATAACTATGACTGCCTGTTGTTTGTTGTTCAGCCAGTCACTGCGTTTCGCTTCTCTTATGTGCTAGATGTAGTTATGAAATATTTCAAACCAAGACGGTTCAGTGCTTTCGGCAGAGACCCGCAAGCAGCCAGCGTGTAAGTGGATCTAGTAATTCTGTTATCTCTTCTTCATCACAAAGTGGACTTTATATTGACGAACGTTTAATTTGCTTTATGTATGTGTTCTCGGTTTTATGTGTCTCTTACTTCTATCTTCACTTTGCCGACATTGTCCATAGTCTATTTCGTGTTATGTCTGTCGATTATTTCAGCGTCCGTCTTTATTGAAAGTTATGAACCTGAAAAAGTTACACTGTTTGCTTATCTAGGGATAGTGCATCTTATGTCTAACTTTCTCGGATTAGGCCGAAACACTGCTCCAGTGATATACGTCAAGTAGAGAACCCTGTTTCATTCTTTCCATCGTACTGATTTCGATTCTACCATGACCCCTACTCCGATCAACCTCAATTACAAGTTAGTTATATTAGGGTCCATCTCTGGCTCAGATTAATAGTTCCGTGGTTGAGTCAGCCGTTAATACTAATAGCAGTTGCCTACGGTTTTACCCTCACAAGCTTATTAATTTGAAGAGGATTGCTGTCCATAGATAGGGTTGCTAGATGTCCGGCAAAAAGAGGACATGTCCTCCTTTTTAGCCTAATATTCTCCGTCCGGCAGGCAAAGCTAATAACTTTTAAAAGGTCCTTCTTTTCTTATATTTTATGTTATTTTTTCTTTAATATATTGTTGTTACAACTTAAAATGTATCTAGACTCTGCCGTATGTTTACATTGCTAAAATGTACAAAGTCTATGCATTTCTGCGAACTAGTTGATTATAGTAATTCTGAGATACACTTATTGGCAGCTATTGTAATAAAATTGTACTGATTGTGGGTTTAATCTGGAACGATTCAAATGAAACATTCAATATGTCCTCCTTTGTCCTCTTGTTTGTCTCATTATGACCTCCTTTTGGTGCCCACGTACCTGGCAACCCTATCCATAGAGAGTAATGAATACTAATAGGTCCTAGTCCTATTCTTGTATATGCCCATCGGTGCACAATGGGTAATGTCGACAATAACATGCAGGCCACATTTACTTTCCAGAATATTTCCAGGTACCACTTTAAGCGGGGTCAATCTGGGAGTATAATTTTTCCCCCCGCTTATCCTTTACAGGACATCGCTGTCAACATCAGCATCTTTCAGCTGATTGTTGATTTCTTGGCAAGATTACACTCAGTAGTTTGCCACTGCTTTCTGAGCGACCGGCTCACATAACCCTAAGTCACCAAAGGTGCGAGAACCGCTACCGAGTCTCGCGCAGGTTACGTTCCTCACGTGGATATACGGGATTACGGAGAAAGACGTTAACTCCAAGGCCAGGGAGACTGTCATAATTAACTTACAAAACATAAATAATTAAATAATTAAATAAATAAATACGAGGGTGGGTCAATAAGTAAGTCACACAGTTCTGTGGGATGGCAGATAAATGTAGTTGGTGTTATCTACAGGTGTCATTAGGTGACAGCACCATCGAACTTTATATTCCCGTTCGTCAGGTGGCGCTAGGTGTCTCATGCGCATGCGCAGCGCCTACATAAAATGGCGACTGTATTTACGGAGTGTACAACCAAAGAGCAACATGCTGTTGTGTTGTTGTTGTGTTGTTGTTTTTTGCGGGGGGGGGGGGGGCAAAAGGACTGCCTGCAAAGGACATTCATAAATAAATGCTTCCTGTTTATGCTGAAAAATATTTGTCCCGTAAAGCGGGAACATAGAACAGAGAGTCGGAGATGATCGCCATGTTTTCTGATCTGTTTAACTGGTATACTGATCTGTTTAACTGGTATACTGATCTGTTTAACTGGTATACTGATCTGTTTAACTGGTATACTGGACACACCTTGACGCATGTTAAGGAGAATAGGAACAGAGATGATCCTAGTGGTATGTGGAATAGAGACAGCCCAACTTGCGTCCGTTGACCACACAGTGGTACTGTCATCACACACAGGGCAGCTGGACATTCAGTGAAGAAAGTGTAGGAGCAAAGCTACAAACAAAACGTGCAACAAACACAACAAAGTAATGAAAACGTAAACTAAATCAGCAACAGCAGATATGTATCAGTGGGGAGTAATTACAGACAGTGTAGAGTAGCTCGGTTCACCGCTGGCGGGCGATTGAAATGTTATGAAGGAAATTACAAGAAGACAAATCGTTGCTAAGTAAAAAAAAAACTAAACAATTAAACCCGTTATTGATTACAAAAGATACAACGACAGATGTCAAGAGCCCTGGCGGCATGTAGATTTTCTGTGGCAATGTATCGGTCTTGTTTTCTTTTTGTTTATTTTGGGTGCTCGCTCCCATTGAACTCAAGGGTAGTCTATACACGTGAAACTACTCAGTGTACTTGGCTGATTTTTGCGTGTGAAATAGCTTTCCATATTACCGGTGTCCCTCGCCATCAGGCGAACCCACTCCGATTTTAGAGGTACTTGTAATTACGTTCCCAGTCAAGCCACAATTTTACTCCATCTCACCAGTGTTTGGTTTGAACCCTGTACCTCGACATCAGCACACGAGAAGTTTAAGAGCGTTCATTCTCACCCACTCGGCCATGGTGACCTCCAGGTATGGGTGTGAAAGTTTGGCATGTGAACACATCATCCTGACAGCACGGGTGTTTCTTTACATATAAGTGTTGTGTACGAGCAGTGAGACTTTACGGGGCGAACAAGAGCACACACACGTATCATCCGGAGAGCACGGATGCCTCTTTGCATATAATTGTTGTGTAGGAGCAGTGAGACTTTATTGGACAAACAGGAGCACACACACATAATAATATAATAATAATAATAATAAGTCTTTATTTTCAAAGGGTTAAGAATTGGGCACGCAGGCCCGTCTGACATTCTGCCCTTCTTCTCTATTTCCTCTCATATATTCTTTCATTCAACATCACTTATGAAGCAACTTTTGACAACAAAAGAACATTAAAACGCATGAAAAATAATCAATAACAAATGACTCACTGAGGCAGTGTTTAACATGGGCATTATAAATACCTAAGGAGGGTGTAACGTGCCATACATAAGGGAATGTTTTTTGGCTAGTTGTCGTTTGAGATAAGTTACCATTATTGTCTTTTTGTGTTATTTGTTATGGGGGCATGTAGTCTGTACTAAGGTAGTGTTCAAACAGGTTGCGAATGTATGTATCATGATTGGTGGTGTCTTTGATTTCTTGTGGAAGATTGTTCCACAACTGAGCGGCAGAGTATGCTAAGCTTGTTTTATATAAGTCTATCCTAGGTTTAGGGACATGAAGTAAATTTAGTCGTTCGCTATGTCTAGCGTTATATTTAAACAATGGCCAAAGGTAGCTTGGAGCATTTTGAAATAGGATTTTGTGAATTAGTTTGGTCTTATTAAAAAGCAGGCGCATGTGGAGTGGCAGTAACCGGAGACGTTTATATAGGTTAGCATTGTCGGTAAGCTTTTCACCATTAATTAAACGCACTGCCCTTTTCTGGAGTGAATATAGGCGTTTTGTTATTGATTTGGAGCATCCATCCCAGACTGTGGAGCAGTAATCAATATGTGTTTGTATATGAGAAGTATAGAATATCTTTCTTGTGTTTTCGTCAAGGAAATTTTTAATTTTGGCAAGTTGGTATACTTTTTTGGCTATTTGTTGCACACACACACATCTGCCGGACAGCACGGATACCTCTGTAAATATAAGTGTTGTGTGGGAGCAGTGAGACTTTACTGGGCGAACAAAATCACACACGTATCTGTTGAACGGGAACTCAATATGGAAGTGCGTTGTTTATTAATACAAACAGAACTAAGGAAAATGGAATGCTGCGGGAATGTAAAATGGCATGACAATCGGGGAGAAAGATAACTATGGAAAGTGGGGTACCGGATACGCTAAGGAGAGGAGGATCACAAGTTAGATGGATGCAGGATGTGACAGGTAACTTACACATGCCAGCAACGGAGGTGGGACAAGCCGCTGTACTCCTCATTAATGCGTTGTAGTTTATATTGTTGTATGCAACGCCAGGTGGATTGCTACCGATATTGTTCCATGCCTACTGGGAAATGGTTCGTAATACTTAGCGTTGGAAGAATACCTCTACTTTCTTGTCTTTGGTCTGGACGATAGGTCTTCTATGTTAAAGATGTACTGGAGAGTTCTCCTTCTGGTCACGGTGTGTTGACGGTTCCAACACTTGTATAGTTTCATATGTGCCTATCTCAATCACAATGTCCCGTACATTTTGCCTTAGACTTGAATGCCTGTTATTTGAATATGTTGTTCGCATGACTTTATCATCTTCTCTACCGTCGCTTGACGCCCGTCTGCATACTATCTGCTACTGGCTTGCATGCTCTTCGCCGCCTCATTTCACCAAGGTGGTTGAATTATCGGCTCACGGGCTGCCCTGCGTCTGGCACTCTACCCAATACACAGGTGATTCCGCTTCCCACATCCTCCTGGTTGGAAACGAAAAGCATGTTTACATTCCTGTTCTCTTCCAATGATCCTCTTGTTTGTAAAGTGTGCATGCTCCTTGATACAAGTATCGACTTCCCTGGCTATCATGCGACCGTAATCAGAGATCTCCAGCAAGTGCGACGTGATTTCCAAATGCTGCCCTCGTGCATAAGATCTGCATGCGTTACCTTAACTCATGTTCTGCTCTCTTGTTCCTATAGTTATTTGGGTGCCTTGCAATTCCACTTCTTGATTGCTGATATCACCGACATGAAGCCGTCTGTGCTCAACTTTCACAAACACAGCATGGACTCATCTCCGGAGTCACGGCTAGTTTGCATAACAGACATATACCCGACAATTAAGGGTGGCATCGTTACACCAATCTTCTGTAACATGAGAACATCCATATCGTGGATGCTTTGCCACTTGACTGGTTAGCTTTGACCAATACGACGTCACTTCGAATAACCCGTATGTGCTTACCATACTGCATTCCCGTCATTTTTTTTTCATTTTTTTTTATTTTTTTGTCGTGCCAGTTCTTCTCTTTCCCTGCCTCACACATTCATGTCTTTCCCTGTCTCCTGCACTCATGTCTTTTCCTGTCTCATAACCTCATATATTTCTCTATCACCTGTACTCATGTCGTTCTCTGTTTCCTGTACTCATGTCTTTCCCTGTCTCCTGTACTCATGTCTTTCCCTGTCTCCTGTACTCATGCCTTTCCCTGTCTCCTGTACTCTTGTCTTTCACTGTCTCCTGTACTCTTGTCTTTCACTGTTTCCTGTACTCATGTCTTTCACTGTCTCCTGTACTCATGTCTTTCCCTATCTCCTATAATCCTGTCTTTCACTGTCTCCTGTACTCTTGTCTTTCACTGTCTCCTGTACTCATGTCTTTCACTGTCTCCTGTACTTATGTCTTTCCCTGTCTCCTGTACTCATGTCTTTCTCTGTCTCCTGTACTCTTGTCTTTCACTGTCTCCTGTACTCTTGTCTTTCACTGTTTCCTGTACTCATGTCTTTCACTGTCTCCTGTACTCATGTCTTTCCCTATCTCCTGTAATTCTGTCTTTCACTGTCTCCTGTACTCTTGTCTTTCACTGTCTCCTGTACTCATGTCTTTCACTGTCTCCTGTACTCATGTCTTTCACTGTCTCCTGTACTCTTGTCTTTCACTGTCTCCTATACTCGTGTCTTTCCATGTCTCCTGTACTCGTGTCTTTCCATGTCTCCTGTACTCTTGTCTTTCACTGTCTCCTATACTCGTGTCTTTCCATGTCTCCTGTACTCATGTCTTTCACTGTCTCCTGTACTCATGTCTTTCACTGTCTCCTGTACTCTTGTCTTTTACTGTCTCCTGTACTCTTGTCTTTCACTGTCTCCTGTACTCTTGTCTTTCACTGTCTCCTATACTCGTGTCTTTCCATGTCTCCTGTACTCTTGCCTTTCACTGTCTCCTGAACAACTTGTCTGTCCCTGTCTCCTGTATTCATCATGTCTTTCCCTATCTAATGATAATCATGTTTTCTGCCAAACCCAGAGTGTCGAAGGAGAACACCAGCACCGCTACTTCCACCATGATTTGGTAAAAGGATATTTCAATGCTGTTACAGGAGTTTGTGTTGACAACACACCGTCGCCCTCAGAGGGCAATGGAAGCCCCACGGGGAGTCATGTCGTACAGCGCCGCCATTGTATACCGATCAGATATCGAACAGTATCGGCTGCTAGCCTAGCTGCTACACAACCCACAGCACACTGTATTACATTTATTCCAAGGTCGGGCGTTTGTTTTTGAGCCGGGATATGCTCCCCAGGCATGTCTCAGTGTGGATCAAGTCGTGTCCAGGCGGAGATGTACCCAGCATCACCCGCTTCAGATGAAGAACTTGCTCTGTCATAGACTTCTGCAGGGGTTACATGGCCAATCAATATCCCGCAGCAGGTTTTTAGAGAACATGGCTCCTGGAACTATGCCTTCTTTGCAAGCCACTGTGACTTGTCATGTGGCCAACATATTTCAGTGTTCCACCCATGATACTGTCTTAGAGCCAGCTTTCTTCGATGTTCAGATCTGGCAGAGTGCCAGTGTTATTCTTCTTTGTTGTTCCGTGTAGTGTATGTGTTGCATCGGTGTTACCTTTCCTCTGGAGTAAACTAAGCTGGCCAAGTGAGGGGTTATGCTTTACCGTTCAGCCGTAGGCTTAGTGCTAAAGAGAGATATCACATCGCGACCGCCTTAGGTTGCAGTTGTTATGCCTTCTTAGAAGCACAAAGTAACAAACTATAGTCTGTCAAGACGGCCAGGTGCTTGTCAGTGGGTTCAGAATAATTTACTAGCTTTTCTGTAACATTTCAGTTCTAAAGCCATATTTGGTTTTCTAGTTATTTAAAAATGGTTCTTTTCTCATATCCATATGCTGCTACTGGAAAGATGCACGTTCTTAGCAATTTTGTTGAGCTGAGCTGAGTTGAGATTAGTTGAGTTGAGTTAAGAACCGACATCACTGCACTCAGGACATTCCCATACTGTTCCGTCCCCACTTTCAACAGCCAGCGAAGTGTTCTTAGCAATTGTACACGAAGGTAATTGCTGGCTGTGTGCCAGAGGTTCTGTATTCTGTTTAACCTGTCCATAGCCATGGCCAGCTGGGACCTGGTTCCGTTAGAGCACGTCCCATTGTTGTTGATTTGGAGCCGGGATATTGACAGTTTGTGACATTTTCAATTTATTCATCTATTTCCATCGTTGGTTAGCATTATTATTATTATTATTATTATTATTATTATTATTATTATTATTATTATTATTATTATTATTTGCTTCTAAATGTAAAACACATATTTTAAGTGACACTATGTCTCTTCACGGACAGACTCAACTTGTCTAAGCCATTAGCACTATTTGAGAGGAGGACCGTGTCAGCCATGATGTTGTGTTACATTCACAGTCTCTTGCTGTCGGGGTTGATAGCACCAAAGACTCACTGTTAGTCAGAGCTGTGTTCATAGTCAGAGTGGGGCCCCGGATCCAAAGATTAAACAGCAGGCGATGTTTAGATGCCACCTGTAGCAACCTTTACTCTCAGAGTACAAAAACAAATCTGCCATGTTGTGTGTATGTGAGAGGATCTACCAGCTGGTTTCACCTGTTCTTTTAACCGTTGTGGTTTAAATCCTTTCTCCTTATTGGTCAAACCAACTCACCTCTTACATAACGCAAGTACACATTTTTTTGGGGTGTCCTCTCTTCTCTCCACCCCCCCCCCCCCCACTCCTTATATTTCCTCTAATCATTTGTTGAATTTGATGTTCTGATTAATATGTAATAATTACTGCAATGGTTGTCCTGGGGGGTGTCGTTGTAATCAAATCCAACGCTGTTCTGGCTGTTTGTAATTCATACAACATTATTTACTGTCAGTAATTTGCCACTGCTTTAGTATCAGTAATGTACAAATATACCATGTATACATCTGTCAGCAACCCTTTTGTCAGTGTGATGGGTGCAGAGAAAGAAAATTGTAACACAAGCTCAGACATTAGCATCTTATTATAGCCGAAATCCTGATACTATACATGAGTACTTTTGACATTTAACTCTTTTCTTGAACATTGTACAGCTTTAAAAATGTGTATTTATGACATTTAATTACATTTATATTCTATTGAAATTGTTTAATATTAGCTTGTGCACTGTACCCCGGGGACTGGGCTATTCCTCTATGGGAAATATTCTATGCGATTATTTTAGATGATGCGAGAAATGGAATACGTGGAGCCGAGTGCTTTCAATACTCGCCAAGCTTAATTCCTAAAGGTTACAGTATTGATATGTTGCCGGCTTTGTTCCGTGTACCACAGGGCTTCTCAAACTAGGGGCTGGCGGGGCGGTAGGTGAAGTGGTTGGATGTCTAGTCGACCAGTAATTTTGTGGCATGTAGAGGAAACATGAAATCGTACACAATGACAATAAGGGTGCGTTCTATGTTTGGCTGCGTTCTTCTAATTCTACAAATTGTGTTGTAATTGTCTTGCACGTAATAGTCTGCGGATGCTAGCTATAGAGGGGATTCCAATATTGGACCTGGGAGTGAACATGGAGACTTGCCATCTCATGCAGCAGACAAATAGGGGCTTGGTGCTTGTGGCGTTTTGTGAATTTCCTCGGCAAAGGCTGGTTGTAATTTTACACCCCCCCCCCCCCCCCCCCAAAGAAGAAGACAAATACGGTCTTTAAAATTGAGAAACTTCCCAAACAGAATAGAGGTCGTTAAAATTGGGACACACTTCCCAAACAGAATATATGTCTTTAAAAGTAAATAGATACACTTCTCACACAGACTATACATATAGAAGAGTGTTGAGGTGCTACACAGAGCCTGTACTTGTGTTTGGACGTGATGCGTTGACAATGAGCAGCAAAGCTGAAAAAACATCTGATGGCTGTGGAAATGTGATTTCAGAGGAGAATGCAAAGAATGGACAGACAAAACAACCAACGACCACGTTCTGTAAGAAACAAATGACAATCATAAACTGATTAGAGAAATTAGACGTAGATTGTCAAAATTGTTTGGACATTTTGGACATGTTATGAGAAGAAATAAGAGAACTTGGTGACAACTGGCAAGATCGAGGGAAAGAAAACAAGGGAAGGACAGAGAAGTAAATACATGGATGGCTTGACCAAGTGGCATGGCCGAGACAAGAACACTGAGCGGATCCACTACTCTGGTGATCGAGTGAATTAGCGAATCATGACCGATGGATGGGTGGATGGATGGATGGGTGGGTGGGTTGGTGGATGGATGGATGGATGGATGGATGGATGGAGAAGGAAGGCACGGCACACAATGTGATAGGAAAATGTGTCGTCGTGCAGTTCTTCTTCTTCTTTTTCTTCTTCTGCGTTCATCCGGATTTTTTTTTTCGGATGTGACTGCGTTGTGCCTGTTTACAGCAGAGCTGCGTTCTTGCGCCGTTAGGCCGACACATCCGACTTCTGCGGGCATTTGTTGACCGGGTTAACCTTCCCAGGTCGTGCAGTTCGATGTTCCGGCCATCAATCGATGTAGGCAACACAGCACACAACCTTACCAACGACGAACAGGAAAAGAGGAGGGAGAGTAAGAATAAATGAATGGCTGTGTCTTCCATGATAGTTTACATTTTATGTTTATAAGTTGGCCGTGTATGGGAATATTTCAAACCAAATCAAATAAATGGCAAACTGGGAGATCATAAAACAAAAGCAGTGTGAAATCGGCAAACATTGTCGTTTGGTGATGTGTTCAGGAAGCAGAATAAAGATGGCTACTTGTGCATAGGACAGTCAGTAATCGTTTAGATGTGTTTAGTACCTCTAACCTTCAACATATACACACATGCACATCATCGATTAGAATCTGTCTACCAAGCAACTTTTTAACAAACAAATCACGGCCCGCACAACGTAATTTGAGAATCTCTAGTCCGGTACAGTGTCGGGTTCTCTGTTCTCATACCCACGATAATATCGTTGGAAATAACGTGATTGTATTATTTCTTTCTTGTGTACTTTATGATTGTATTTCCAAACTTATGTGTATGTATGGTTGTGTTTATAGGATTTTCTGTGTGTGATTGTTTGTGTGTGGATATTGTTGCGGGTTCGATCTCTCATAACTCATTATAGAATTTTGGTAGGCGAAATTTGGACAGACTCTCTCTCTCTCTCTCTCTCTCTCTCTCTCTCTCTCTCTCTCTCTCTCTCTCTCTCTCTCTCTCTCTCTCTCTCTCTCTCTCTCTCTCTCTCTCTCTCTCTCTCTCTCTCTCTCTCTCTCTCTGAACCAACTGTCTGAGACACAGTAGAAGACAGTCTATGAAATCGGCTCGTTGGAAATATCAGTGGGGTTATTAAGCTGCCTAATAGATATGGACTAGCCGACAGAGACCTGATAGATAGGGTACACACCGACACGTAGACTGTATGTCAGGTGTTCTAGTTAACCAGACGCCGCTTCATCTGTCCATAAACTAAAAGTCCTCAGCCGTATCCCTGCGATTTGCAAACGATAATACTCAGCCACACACTTTCACCCTTAACTATATATAATATTATGAGTTTAGTGTGATAGTGAATATCTTTATTATTCCGAATAGATGAATTAATGTTTTTCTAGTTCTACCATTAACTAATGAACATAGAACAATGAATGTGTTGTGGATTATTTTAGTTAGGCAATATTTTAAAAATTCATTTAGACATACAACAATACAACTGTGAGTATGGAAAATAAAGACATTATCTTGTCCTTTTGCACATCATCACGGAGGTACGAGGTACAGTAAGGAATGAACACACAAAGAATTGATCCTATACAGAGTACGTCACCAAGTTAGGTTTGTGCAGTCTTCTGACAGATTGGCTCCCAAGAAGTGTTATGGAAATATTATTATGCTAGGGTTTTGCAATCTTCTGACAGATCGGCTTTCAAGAAGTGTTATGGAGGCATTATTATGTTAGGCATGTGCAATCTTCTGACAGACCGGCTCCCAAGAATTGTTATGGAGGCATTATTGTGTTAGGTTTATGCATCTTCTGACAGATCGGCTCTCAAGAAGTGTTATAGAGGCATTATTATGTTAGGTTTGTGCAATCTTCTGACAGATCGGCTCCCAAGAATTGTTATGGAGGCATTATTGTGTTAGGTTTATGCATCTTCTGACAGATCGGCTCTCAAGAAGCGTTATAGAGGCATTATTATGTTAGGTTTGTGCAATCTTCTGACAGATCGGCTCCAGAATTGTTATGGGAGCATTATTATGTTAGGTTTGTGCAATCTTCTGACAGATCGGCTCCCAAGAATTGTTATGGGCGAATTATGGCATCCCGAAGCACGGATGTTGCCGGTGGCGTTGAGATCAACAGCAAAGACTGGATGGTGTTGACTTGAATCCTGAGTATCCGATAGATGAACTTTAGTGTTCATGCTGTGGTGGGTGTGGTTAATAAACTGCATGTTTTCTCAGTGGTGGGAAGGTATTAGATAGCACCTAATGATGATGTAGACTTTTGATATCTCCATCTGGGGCTGGGCGCGCTGCAAGGTGCTTATACTGGATATTTCTTGATAAGGCGTCTTGTTGATAAATCAAAGTTTAGTGAAGACCAGGTACAAACGAGATGATTTCACACTCATAACTGGACTGACGCATCTGGCAAAGTCCTATCTATAACCATTCACTATAGCGGCCACTGACGCTAGTCTTCCCCGCCGAATAACCTGACTGGGAAAGTGGTGATTTAACTCTTTTTGATTGAGAGAATATTGCTGATGCTTGGGATGATTAGCCGGCTCCCTGGTCTAGAGGTTACATGACTTTCTCAGTAATCTCGTATACTCTCGTGACGTTGCGCGAGAATTAGAAGAGGTTCTCTCCGCGTCTGTAACTTACGGGGTATGTGAGCCGGTCGCTCAGAAAGCAATGACAAACTACAGAGCGTAATCTTGCCAAGAAATCAACAATCAGCTGAAAGATGCTGATGTTCACAGCGATGTCCTGTAAAGGATACGCAAAACATTTGGGATGATTATCTCAGTTGTCTAAACGGTAAAGTGTACGCAATGTTTATTATGGTTGACAATGCGAAAACCCTTTGTTGACATTTAATTGCCGATGAGTTACTATGCCGGCTGGCGTAGAGCAAATCCAGCAGTGCTAGAAACAATGAGATATTTGTTGTGAGAATTTACTTTCTTGGTCCAATCTGTATTTATACAGAGTGAGTAATCGCGTAGAGTGACTTCTATAGCTCTGGTGTTGTAAGGATTTTAGCTCTTAACTCCCAAAAGCGTCTGAGGAAGAGGAAGAGAAAAACCAAGGCAAATGCCACTGGCCATGCAAGCAGCTATGTTTTAGAGCAGTGGTTCTCAACCATTTTTGGCCCGTGCCCTCCTTCACCATATTTTCAGAACTCCATTCCCTCCTTTCGTATTTCCTACCTAAAAATCCCGCCCCGCCCCTACACAGTATACGTAATAATGGACTCTATATTTAATAGCACATAGTAAAACAAGTCTAGACGTCCACATAAAACATGATTTATGAGTCTACTTAATTTATAAATTGAATTTTAGAAGTTTGAGACGTACAGAACCGTACAGTATGAAGGGAAAAACAATATCAAGCAATCGGTTCTTGTATTAACACGATCTTGAAATAATTTTAATTTCCCCCCCCCCCCCCCCCCCTCCGGAAACCCTAAGATTCTCCCTTGGGGGGAATTCCCCACCGGTTGAAAACCACTGTTTTAGAGCATGTTCCTTAAGTGCTTCTTTTCCCTTTTCTTTTACTATCCCTCAGCTACAATCTTACTCTGTGTCTATTTGCTATTTTCAAACAAGAGTCCACCGCGCTCCGTGGCAAAGGCGTTACGGACGCGGTTTGTAATTCCGCTTACGTGCGTTCGAAACACAGCTGCGACTGATTTGGCAGCATACCGTGTCGCGCTGGGTTTTAACCTGATGGTATGGGAGCCGGTCGTTCAGAAAGCAATGGCAAACTACTGAACGTAAACTTGCTAAGACATCAACAACAGCAGCGCTCGTGTTGACAGTGATGTCCTGTAAATAGGATATGAAAAAAAAAAATAAGAGTTACTTCTATGTTGTTATAGTCCTTACTCCTATCTTATTCTAATTATAAAATCTAATAGCGGGAGATAGTAAAAGTGGACAACCAACAATATGGACAGGTGTCACACAATAGGACTATGCATGGAAGCAAACTGAAGTAAATAGCAGTCTTACCTTTACATGTATGAATAAACTGCTGAATTATTATTCTGCACCAACTACCTTGGTAAAATGTTAATGCATTAACTATGTTGATCGCAACACATGTCTGATCCACTTAGACAGACCAGCCGCAAATGATAGAAGCAGTTTTAATTAACAATGTCCACACCTGTATTGAATATATCATTTCGCTGCAATTTTTTGATTGGGCATTTCCCTTAATCAGGTCATTAAAAAAAAAGAGTATACCATTGACTATAAATTATTGAGACACATCTATAGAATACAGATGTGTTCTAAAGTCGTATATCATCTCTGTGATCTGGATTAAATAGTTGTAAACCATTTATGATGCCATAACTTACAGGACTTAAAACCCATTTGAATGTAGCCTGTGATTAACAAGAGACCGGGATCAATCTTTTTTGTTAGTGGCTAACGGTGTTTGTCTAATGTTTATGTCTCTGTGGTAATATTTAATTGTTATTGGCTAAAGGTGTTCTACTACCAGTGGTTTTGTTTGTGTGGTAATATTTGCGCCCCCCCCCCCCCCCCCCCCCCACTCCACCCTACACAGCAAGGCACTGTAGGCAGTAGTTGACAGTGATATTAGCAGTATACTTCCCTTGGAGGATTCAGTAAGATTAACCTTTGACTCGCGTCCATTAGGCCAGGAAGGGGTGGTGGTGGTGTGATGTGTATGTATGTGTGTGTGTGCGCGCGCGCGCGCACAAGATTACTGACCTGGTTTGTTAGTGCACGGTTGACGTCACTGTATCTAACACTATGCTGTCCTGTGCTGTGTCCAGTCATGTCCAGTCATGTCCTGTCATGTCTTCAGTTTGACTGTGATGTCTGCTACCGGAATGTACACCGCGTCCTCTCACTGCCACTATTTTCAGCCAAGGTAACTAATTGCTTAGTCTCTTTCCTCTCTTCTCTGTCTGTCTTTTCGATCTGTATGAGGAATTCATGTGGGAGAGCTCTTGTTTTTCTTGATCAGCTTGTAATGTCATCTCATTGTCAATCTTCAGCTCGGGCACGGCACATGTTTGTTTATGACCATTCATGCTGTGACGGTAGGCTACACTTGGGCAGTGTTAGAACGTGCTTGGGTGACTGTACTCCGCCAATGTCAGAACGTGTTTGCATGATCATCCTTGGACAATATCATACATGTGACTGTACTCGGCCAATGTCAGAATGTGTTTGCATGACCATACTTGGAAATTAATAAGTATCATATGTCTGCATGACTATACTTGGACAAAGTAAGAATATGTTTGGATAACTATACGTGGACAATGCTGGAAAGAACATTTTGGATGACTATACATGGACAATGTAATGTTGATAGTATTAGGAAACTGCTCACTAATAGTAGTGGACCCAGGATCATTGTTTTCATGGAGCAACCCCCTCCACTGTTGTGGTCTAACTTCTGATCACCGTGTTAATAGATCAATACGGACCACTGTTGGCCAGCGCCCAGGCCAGCCCCAGTTTTCCGCATCATCAGTGTTTTGACACAGAAAGCTTGTCTGGACATCGACTTTCCTTGTCACACAACTGTTCCCAACACTATTCCTCAACTCCGTTGTAGCATAAGAAGAACACGTACACTCTCATGTACAGAATATTTGCTGAAACATACTGCATGGTTAGTTCATCGTATAAGAATGAAACCACTGTTTGTCCACTATAGCAACATCTGGTGTCAAAACACGAAGATGCCCTATATGCATTTGGATTGATATTACGGCCCGGGATTTCGATATTATTTAGTTGGCGAAAGAGAGAATACCACAAAACACCAACACGCTTAAATGCATAGAAGTACTAGAAGACAGACATGTTATCGGCGTGTTTTCAATCCGGCTGTACATATAATGGGGAGTTCGTTTTCATTCTGTCAGTGGCTAACTAAGACTAGACAATATCTCTCAGCGCATTTTCTAACTCATACAGCCATATCTCTTCTTTCTGTCACATTCTATCGCATTTTACATTAATCTGAATTGTTGTTGACAATGGGGCTCTTTGTTTCTCTATTCATGGCAAAAAATGCTGACTTATTCCATCTCTGTCTGTCTGTGTGTGTGTGTGTGTGTGCGTGCGTGCGTGTGTGTGTTTTGCGTATCCTTTACAGGACATCGCTGTAAGCATCAGCATCTTTCAGCTGATTGTTGATTTCTTGGCAAGATTACGCTCAGTAGTTTGCCATTGCTTTCTGAGCGACCGGCTCCATGCTCTAATAATTCAGTCGACTCGACCGCTTCCAATTCTCGTGCGCTCACGTCAACCACGAGAGTATATATTATATATATATAATATATATATATATATATATATATATATATAAATATATATATAGGTTATATAATATATATATATATACTATCAGATATAGGTACAGGTATCTTGGAACAGTCATGACATCTGGTAAATAATACCGTGTAAAGATTGGAGCGGGATCACCCTTGCAGGGGTGGCTTGTGGCAGGATGGACAGAATACAGTCAACAATGGATTGTCATCTGCAAGGAAAATCCGCAAGTTAAAGAGCTATATGGATTCTGTACTACTGTGTGCAAGTGAGACACAGACAGTGGGCAGGCGGACTGAGGTG
Organism: Cepaea nemoralis; assembly: GCA_014155875.1. Taxonomy (NCBI): domain Eukaryota; kingdom Metazoa; phylum Mollusca; class Gastropoda; order Stylommatophora; family Helicidae; genus Cepaea; species Cepaea nemoralis. The sequence goes on along the minus strand of JACEFZ010027704.1, from coordinate 69,949 downwards.
CTTTTGATGGCAGTGGTTACAGGGAGTGCCACCTGAGACACAGACAATGGGCAGGCGGACTGAGGTGCTTTTGATGGCAGTGGTTACAGGGAGTTCCACCTGAGACACAGACAGTGGGCAGGCGGACTGGGGTGCTTTTGATGGCAGTGGTTACAGGGAGTTCCACCTGAGACACAGACAGTGGGCATGCGGACTGGGGTGCTTTTGATGGCAGTGGTTACAGGGAGTTCCACCTGAGGCACAGACAGTGGGCAGGCGGACTGAGGTGCTTTTGATGGCAGTGGTTACAGGGAGTGCCACCTGAGACACAGACAGTGGGCATGCGGACTGGGGTGCTTTTGATGGCAGTGGTTACAGGGAGTGCCACCAACAGACAATTGAACCAATGGAGCAATCCGTCAGGAATCAAAGGGTAGACGTCAGATTATAAGTAGAGGAATTACACGTAGATCATTACGATTTTCTGGCACATTGTGTGGAGAGAAATACACTTGGACACTGACTGATAACTGGCAACGTTAATGTGACGAAATCTAGGGGAAGGAAAAGAGACCTAGACTGTGTTACCACATAAAATTATCGGAGCGGGCGTGCAGACCTGATCCAAGACAGGTATTTTGTGACATGGCGTTCCATGACCGCACACGCTTTGCGGCATGGCACACGCTTTGCGGCATGGCACACGATGTTGATGATGATTGTGTTGTCTTTCAAACCGATCAATGCTTCCGACACCAAGGGGGAATGCCATGGCATGATACAGTGGGTGTGGACATGAGTTCAATGTGTGATCACGATGCTACACTTGAGTAGAAACGTATGTTATGTCATGGTATGTGAACTAACAAATATTCATGAGACAGTAATCCTTTAGTTAGTTTCTATTGTTTTGTTGTTTTTTTGTTTTGTTTTTTTTTGCTATTTGTTGATTCGAGTTGTATTTTAAGATCCCTCTCTATAATTTCACATGGGCAGTTTTAAGAGAGCATGTTTATGTATTCAGGCATAAAAAGCACTTTAAAACTTAAAAACAAAAAATGAAAGTAAAGAGATAGAGTGAAGTTGTAAATAGAAGTTGCGCTAACAGAAGCTCAGCATCAACCCCGGCTGAATGCTCCAGTGGTACAAAGAAAAATGTGTGCTTTTAGTAACTGGTCACTAACCGAGAACACACAGATTTTACGACATACGTTTTCCAGCTCTTGTCACCGACACCGAGAATCTAATTTGTGTCGGCATCTCAATCAAATAATTACAAATAAGCGCTGCAGTCCCAATTGAATAATTCACACACCCGTTGTATCTACTGGTTGCAGCACTTAAATGTACGCCGCTGTCTGTTGTCGTGTAAATTGGTGAGTTTTTTTTTCCTGTTTGTTCTGATATCCTTTACAGCAGTGGTTCTCACCAACCCGGTGGGGAATTCCCCCCTAGGGGGGAATTTTAGGGTTCCAGGTGGGTTGGGGGGTGGGGGTGGGGGGGGGATGGGGGGGGGGGGGGAATTAAGATTATTTCAAGATTGCGTTAATACAATAACCGATTACTTGATATTGTTTTTCCCTTCATACTTTAGTTTCTGTATGTCTCACCCTTCTAAAATTCATTTTATAAAGTAAGTAGACCCACAAATCACGTGTTATGTGGACATCTAGACTTGTTTTAGTATGTGCTATTAAATTTAGCTTCCATTATTACATATACTATGTAGGGGCGGGGGCGGGATTTTTAGGTAGGAAATTCGAAAAGGGGGGAATGACGTTCTGAAAAATATGGTGAAAAGGGGGGGGGGGGGCACGGGCCAAATTTTTAGATATGAAATACGAAAGGGGGGGGGGGGGGGGGGAATGACGTTCTGAAAATATGGTGAAGGGGGGCATGGGACAAAAAAGGTTGAGAACCACTGCTTTACAGAACATCGCTGTCAACATCAGTATATTTCAGCTGATTGATGATTTCTTGTCAAGATTACGCTCAGTAGTTTAAAAGAGACACATACAAGTATAATACCCCTGTGTAATGAAACTCTGCGGGAACCACGGGGCTCTGCATGGGTTTGCCACGGGCTCTACAGGGATGTCTCTGGCGGAATTGTTTCATTATCCATATATACCAACATACCAGTCAGTATCGCAATTGCTGTCCTCAACTGTATGCATCTCAGTCATGAAACATTCTTGGACGACACGAGAACAGCGGTATGACTATATTGTTTGTTGGCCGTCCACTTCTTGCACACACCAACCCTTCACAGACGTCAAACGTGAAGCCTTCTAACTACATACACCCTTCACTTGTAGACTTTCACATGAGTCTTACAGGCACACAAAACATGGTTTAAAAGGCAAGACGAACGACTTCATCACACCGCGATTTATCCCACATGTATCGGTCTCTTTCCGTGGGCGGCCTACTGAAAGCGTCGCAGAAAGCACGAACTCCTTAGCTCCAACGACGACCTCCAGGTGTCTGAGAAAACTACACACGTAAACCGAACAGGAGACTGAGCAATTGTTTAGATATCCGTGTCCCATGAAAGTGATGCAAAGTCACCCAGTGACTCCATGAGACAGCGGGACATTATGAGCTTATCTATACTCTATACTGGTGTAAGAGAACCGCCGTCACTATTCGCTGGGCAGTATCGGGGGTGCTCTCTCACGCACAACTAATGTTGATTGGTATGTATGCTCATTGTATCTGTACTACTCTCAGATGCTCTTTCGTCCAGCATCACATGAAATCAGTGCCTGGCGACTCGTGACATCGCTTGCCACGCCATCCATGATTCAGGAGTCGGTCATCTATTATGGATAGTGTTTCCCGAGACTGATGTTGACTGTCCTACATCTGCTGCGTGGGTTGTCCACGTGAGGCTGCTGTCCTGTCAGTCTGACACCGTTCTGTGTGGGCAGGGCGATGTGAAGCAGGGCTTTGACATATTACCGCTGCCTGTTTGTCTGTCTGTCTGTCTGTTGCGTTTCCCCCATTCTTTCTTTCTCTCTTCTTCTACCTTCAATATTGTGTTGTTCTGTCTCTCGGTACTGTGTTATATATCACGCCGTGTGTTTGATTACCCGCCAGTACACTGGCTTTCCTTTCCTCCCGGCAGAGTAGCAGTTATTTTATTTTTCTTCTTGTAGTAACGTATTTTTATCTTTCTCTCTGTCCTGTAATTATATTCTCAGGACGTCGTTGCGGAATGTCATTACGTTAATAACGTGTTGATATACAACAGACTACAGACAGTGTAGGGGAACTAATGGAGGCATTATCAGTGGCAGGCTAATGTGGCATCTGGAAAAAACATCGCATCTGAGCTTCAACAAAACAAGCAGGATTCACCAAGTAACCATCTCATGAAATTAAATAACATATAACTTAGGACATAGGGCAGTGGTTCTCAACCGGTATGGAATCCCCCCCCCCCTTTAGTTAGTCTAGTTAGTCTTTCCTCTTGAGCCTAAGGCGGCGCATAGTGCAGAAGTCCTGACTCTCCATGCTTGGCGGTTCGCTGCTACCTGTTGTAGATCTTGGATATTTACTTAGCCATTGAATGAGCCTTCTCTAATGATGGTTCTACGCAGGGTCTCTCTTGGTCTTCCCCGTTTTCTTTTCCCTACCGGTGACCATATGAGGGCTTGGTAGGGAAGTCTTGTCTTGTCCATTCTGAGTACATGGCCGATGTAGTTCTAACGGCGTCTTCTTATGAAATTGGATACTGTATCTTGCTTAGTCTCTTGTCTTATTTGCGTATTGGTTCTGAAGTCTGTCCAGTGGATGTTTAGAAGTCTTCTAAGACATTTGTTCTCAAAATTATCTAATTTTTTATCTAAAGCTACCGTTGATTTCCAACTTTCACATCCATACGTTAACACTGGAATCACACAAGAGTTGAAGATTTTAAGTTTTGTGTGTTTGCTGAGTATCTTTGACTTCCAGATGTTTGACAGTTTATTGAAGGCACCAGATGCCAGTGCGATTCTAGATGATATTTCTGGTGTTGAGTCCCCTGTAGATGTCATTTTGCTTCCTAGGTATGTGAAGCTGTTGACTTTTTCAAGAACGTAGCTGATCAATTTGGTGTCATCTGAACTGTTGGTAAGATCGATAGTCTTTGTTTTTGTGGTGTTAATTTGGAGACCAATTTGCCCTGAAACATTTTGGAGGTGGTTTATTCCCCCCCCCCCCCCCCCGTTTACGAGGGGGGAATTTGAGGGTTTCCAAGGGGGGGGGGGAAATTAAGATTATTTCAAGATCGCGTTAATACAAGAACCGATGACTTGATATTGTTTTTCCCTCCATACTTTACGGTTCTGTACTTCTTGCTCTTCTGAAATTCGTTTTATAATGTAAGTAAACCCGCAAATCATGTTTTATGTAGAAGACTAGACTTGTTCTAGTATATGTTATTATATTTAGCTTCCATTTGTACGTGTACTGTGTGTGTGGGGGTGGGGGTGGGGGGGGACTTATAGGGAGGAAATACGAAAAGAGGGAATGATATTCTGAACATATGGTGAAGGGGTGCATGGGCAAAAAAAAAAGGCTGAGAACCACTGACATAGAGGATACTTTTCGAGAGACAAAGCACGCAGCGGTCTGGGTAGATTCAGCAAAAGCATTTGATGAAGTAACAAAAGGAGGTGATAGACGTAACATTGCACATCTGCACCGATGGATCAGCAGTCGCATGGAGAACAAATAAGCTCAGGCAAAAGTCCAGGGACAAACAGTCTAGAAAAGGTGATGGTGAGTGTTGGATCATGGTGTCTCCCAGGGGGATAGGGGAGGCTGTATCACGAACATTATTGCTAGCATATGAAAATATGCACGTAATAGAAATAGCAATACTGGATGCGAGCGTGTTGACTAGTGTGCTTGGCCGGTTTTAGGGTTCTGGATATGTTATAGTGCTGACTGACAGGGTGACCTCAACTTGCACACATCAAGAGCGTGTCAGGCGGAAAACATGGACGTGTCTCATGGACGTTTTTGGTATTTATTTAATGTGGCTGCCTCCACCTCGATGACCTTGCCGAACGGACAATATGCAGTAGTGTTCTAATGGGACGTGTGAGTGAGTGCACGAAACACAGGGCCAGTCTCTCTTTCTATCTTTTTCTCTCTCACTCTCTCTCTCTCTCTCTCATTCTTTCTCTGTCTGTCTCACTCTATCTTTTTCTCTATCTCTGACCCTCTCTTACTCTCTCGCTTACTCTATCTCTCTCTTACTCTCTCACTGTCTCTCTCTCTCATACACCCTCTCTCACTCTCTGCTACTCACTCTCTCTCTCTCACTCTCTCTCTTTCACTCTTTCACTTTCTTATTCTCTCTTTCACTTTCCCTGTCACTCTCGCTCTCACATACTCTTACTCTCTCACACACTCTTTCTTACTCTCTCTCAAAGCTCTCACGCACTCTCACACGCACTCTCACACACTCTCTCACTCTTTCTCATTCTCTCTCTCACTCTCTCTCTCTCTCTCTCTCTCTCTCTCTCTCTCTCTCTCTCTCACACTGTCTCTCACTGTCTCATACTTTCAAACTTTTTCTCACACACTCGCACTCTGTCACTTTCCCTCTCTCTCTCTCTCTCTCTCTCCATCTCTGTCTGTCTGTCTGTCTGTCTGTCTGTCTGTCTGTCTGTCTGTCTGTCTCTCTGTCTGTCTCTGTCTCTGTCTCTCACTTCTCCACGACACAGTGCCTATTCTGTCTAAGTGATATCCGACAATATTACCCCGTGTTATTCCGCGTTTCACTCGCTAAACAAACATACCACAAACTACATTATATCTTATTGTGTTGAATGCATTCCATGTTTAACAATTTCTGGTTTATTTCATTATCAGCATAATCTCTTTGCCTAGGTGTTCCCCAACGGCTCAAATCCTGCTCTTTATCTCTCTCACCTACTTAGTCCTTGTTACCTGCCTCTTGCTTGTTTCATCACGCAGATATATCTAGCCGGCACAGGAGGAAATAACTTCACATTCTTCAAATTACCGACTCATTACAAGCTCCATGCTGCCAACACCGCACTAATATACTTCTTCTACGTTCACCTCAAGACGTCGTCAGTATGAATATACTATATCAGAAGTGTGTTAACCCCCAGAGTTAAGGGAAATTGAATATAATATATCTGGCCCGTTTCACCCCCCAAAGTCAGTATGAATATACTATATCAGATGTGTGTTCACCCCCAGACGTCAGTATGAATATACTATATCAGATGTGTGTTCACCCCCAGACGTCAGTATGAATATACTATATTAGACGTGTGTTCACCCCCAGACGTCAGTATGAATATAATATATCTGACGTGTGTTCACCCCCAGACGTCAGTATGAATATACTATATCAGATGTGTGTTTTACCCCCCAGCCCCAGTATGAATATACTATATCAGAAGTGTGTTCACTCCTAGAGTCAGTGTGAATATACTATATCAGCTGTGTGTTCACCTCGAGACGTCAGTATGAATATAGTATATCAGCTGCGTGTTCACTTGCACACGTCAGTATTAATATACCATATCAAATGTGTGTTCACCTCGAGACGTCAGTATGAATATACTATATCAGCTGTGTGTTCACTTTCAGACGTCAGTATGAAATACTATATCAGCTGTGTGTTCATCTCTAGACCTAGAAGCACCAGGGGTTGGAAGGATACTAACATTTGCAGATGATATTCTTGCATATATGCAGGGGAGAGATAGGGAGAAAATAGCCCAGGAGCTACAGGCGACAGTAGACAAATAGATTGACTGGTGCACTGAATTGAGTGCTGTCATCCACCCGAAAAAGGCTGCTGTTTTGTGGTGCTCTCTGGACAACAGGATTGCGAGAGCTGATGTCCCAAGCCTCGCGATAGATGGTAGAAGCGTCAACAGAGAGAACAAACTGAAATATCTGGGAATCACATTTGACAGGAGCCTGGCCTTCAAGGACCATGTGGAGACGGTTGTGACAAGGTCTCAAAAGGGACTCTATGCACTTAAAACTATGGCTGCAATGGAGACAGAGCAGAGAATGCTTTTCACACTATACCAGCACTTTATCCTCTCAGTGATTGATTATGGACTAGGACTGCCCACTGACTCAAAGAGTCAGCTGGTGAAATTAGAGAGCATACATAACGAAGATATGCGGGTCGTTATTGGATGCACCAGCGACACCCCAGTAGTGTGTATGCGTTACATCCTTGGTCTGCCGACTGTTGCTGGTAGGCACAAGGTGATGCAGGCGAAGGCATACCTCAGAGTAGCTGCAGACACAGATCACCCGTTGCATGACGCGCTGGACGCCGTTAAGGGTCAGCGACTGATAAAAGGGAAATCATGGATGGCTCAGGCGGAGTATACGATCAGACAGGTGTGCCTCTTGGAGAACATTAGGCGAGGAAAGGAGCGGGTCAGCGTGCCAGCGGAACAGTCAGACTTGTGCAAAGTTATAATCACACTGAGCCGGGAGTGCAGGGAGTGGCCAGCAGGGATCACGAAAGTGGAAATCCAGCAACTAATTCAGGATAACGCTCGTTCGGGTGATGTGATTATCTACACAGACGGGTCGGTGTTGAATGGTAGAAGAAGTGGCTGGGGGTTCTTAGCAAAAGCAAATGGTCGACGTTTGGTGCAGGAGAGCCTAGCATTTGATACCACAACATCTAGCTTAAGAATGGAGGTGGAGGCGGTCAGTGCAGCTTTCCGCTGGATGGAGAATACGATAAACACACACATCGTGGTTGTAACTGACTCAGAACGCATGCTGAGGAAGGTGAGGGCAGGCAAGTTTCTCGCAGAATGGCTTGCTTCGCTTCGGAGGTCACGGGTGGCAAGCATCGCCTCGATCTTTTCTCCGGGGCATGCCGGTGTGCTGGGGAATGAACAGTCGGATAGATTGGCTGGCTCTGCAAAACTTGGTGGAGTATTGATGCATGATAAGGCAGACGTGGTTGCGGCCTTGTGGGAGCACGTATACACCTCGCAGGAGCAAATGGATCACCATGGTCTGGCAAGAATGCGACAGCGTGGAGTGACGAGGGGATCTGGCCGACGCTCGACGCTCAGAGGAAAGGCGAGGCAGACATATAATCAGATTGCTACTGGTATTATTGGTGTTGGAACTCTTCGCTGGTTGCTGAGGATAGGGACGGAGCGCTTATGGGAATGCCTAGAATGCTGTGATGCCTGTTCCTAAATCAATCAATCATCAATCAATCAATTTCCAGACGTCAGTATGAATATACTATATCAGGATACAGTCAACAGTGGTACACACATACAGACTACAGAGGAGAGTGTGTGTGTGTGAGAGAGAGAGAGAGAGAGAGAGAGAGAGAGAGAGAGAGAGAGAGAGAGAGAGAAATCAAATCAAATCAAATCAACTTTATTAGGGTCACAAATTGGGCGCGCAGGCCCGTCTTACATTCGGCCCTTCAGAGAGAGAGAGAGACATTCAGAGAGAGAGAGAGAGAGAGAGAGAGAGAGAGAGAGAGAGAGAGAGAGTACATAGTAATGCATCTAATGAAAAGACAACAGTAATAATAACAAAATCATACCAAAGCTAATAGACAAAGATAACGCAATAAACTCACTCTCTAAATCACACATTCTGGTGCCAACTGAGCCGCTGCGTGGTTGTCGTCGAGCTGCCGACAGGTGAAACAACACAAGTGACCACAAGCCCGTCATTGCGCTGCCACCTGTTATCTGTGGAGAGTAATGTTATGTTGCTGTATTGTATCACTCCACCGCTGTGGATATCCGCTGCTGTATTACACAATTTGTTTTCTATCTCCACCTTAAACATTGACTTGGGATTTTGTTGTCGTAGTGTTGATGTTTGCCAACCTCCCTGGCGAAGGGTTTAACGACTTTCTCCGTAATCTCGTATATCCACATGGGGAACACATGTGCGCGAGATTGGGTAGCGGATCGCGTCGCGTTGGTTACTTACCGAGGTATGTGAGCCGGTCGCTCAGAAAGCAATGGCAAACTACTGAGCGTAATCTTGCCAAGAACATCAACAGCAGCTGGAAAATGCGGGTGTTGACTGCAATGTCCTGTAAGGGATATGCAACTGTTAAATAAAATTGTTGATGTTTAGCGCGTTATGTAAACACGCCAATGTTAATCTCATTTACGTCCACATTCTTCCTGCGTTTCTTTCCCACGTCAGCGTGCATGTAATTCATACTTCCAAGCACGATTATATTCATACCTGCTGTGATTGACTTGAACGTATTAGAATATTGATCGACTTCCTCTCTCTCTCTCTCTCTCTCTCTCTCTCTCTCTCTCTCTCTCTCTCTCTCTCTCTCTCTCTCTGTCTCTCTCACTCTCTCTCTCTCTCTCTCAATCTGTGTGTGTGTGTGTGTGTCCGTATGCCTCTCTCTATCTGTGTGTATGTCTGTCCCTTTCTGTCTCTATTTCTCTCTATTTATCTGTCTGTCTCTCTGTATCACACACACACACACACACACACTCACGTATACACACACACACACACACACACACACACACACACACACACTCACACATAATGATCTCACTCTCCGTCTCTCTCTCCCTCCCCCTACAAATATTGATTCCAGTCCTCTGCTAACCTTTGCCACACGGGTAGCTGAAGGGAAATGTCATCCCATCTTCACCCAGGAATCCGTCTATTTTTGCACTGTCAATCTGTTGGGCTGGGGGTGATTCTCTACAGCAGATATCATACATACCAACGAGGTAGTCTCTATACGGGTTTTGTGAGCAGCGCCGTGTGGCTCTGCTAGCCCAGTTATCTCGTCCAACGATCTAACTAAGCCAGCCCAGCATAGTTTAGCTAAGCCAGCCCAGGTATGTAGCCAGCATAGTTTAGATAAGCCAGCCCAGGCATGTAGCCAGCATAGTTTAGCTAAGCCAGCCCAGGTATGTAGCCAGCATAGTTTAGCTAAGCCAGCCCAGGCATGTAGCCAGCATAGTTTAGCTAAGCCAGCCCAGGTATGTAGCCAGCATAGTTTAGCTAAGCCAGCCCAGGTATGTAGCCAGCATAGTTTAGCTACGCCAGCCCAGGTATGTAGCCAGCATAGTTTAGCTAAGCCAGCCCAGGTATGTAGCCAGCATAGTTTAAGCTAAGCCAGCCCAGGTATGTAGCCAGCATAGTTTAGCTACGCCAGCCCAGGTATGTAGCCAGCATAGTTTAGCTAAGCCAGCCCAGGTATGTAGCCAGCATAGTTTTGATAAGCCAGCCCAGGTATGTAGCCAGCATAGTTTAGCTACGCCAGCCCAGGTATGTAGCCAGCATAGTTTAGCTACGCCAGCCCAGGTATGTAGCCAGCATAGTTTAGCTAAGCCAGCCAGGTATGTAGCCAGCATAGTTTAGATAAGCCAACCCAGGTATGTAGCCAGCATAGTTTAGCTAAGCCAGCCCAGGTATGTAGCCAGCATAGTTTAGCTACCAGCCCAGGTATGTAGCCAGCATAGTTTAGCTAAGCCAGCCCAGGTATGTAGCCAGCATAGTTTAGCTAAGCCAGCCCAGGTATGTAGCCAGCATAGTTTAGCTAAGCCAGCCCAGGTATGTAGCCAGCATAGTTTAGCTAAACCAGCCCAGGTATGTAGCCAGCATAGTTTAGCTACGCCAGCCAGGTATGTAGCCAGCATAGTTTAGCTAAGCCAGCCCAGGTATGTAGCCAGCATAGTTTAGCTACGCCAGCCCAGGTATGTAGCCAGCATAGTTTAGCTAAGCCAGCCCAGGTATGTAGCCAGCATAGTTTAGCTACGCCAGCCCAGGTATGTAGCCAGCATAGTTTAGCTAAGCCAGCCCAGGTATGTAGCCAGCATAGTTTAGCTACGCCAGCCCAGGTATGTAGCCAGCATAGTTTAGCTACGCCAGCCCAGGTATGTAGCCAGCATAGTTTAGCTAAGCCAGCCCAGGTATGTAGCCAGCATAGTTTAGCTACGCCAGCCCAGGTAATGTAGCCAGCATAAGTTTAGCTACGCCAGCCCAGGTATGTAGCCAGCATAGTTTAGCTAAGCCAGCCCAGGTATGTAGCCAGCATAGTTTAGCTAAGCCAGCCCAGGTATGTAGCCAGCATAGTTTAGCTAAGCCAGCCCAGGTATGTAGCCAGCATAGTTTAGCTAAGCCAGCCCAGGTATGTAGCCAGCATAGTTTAGCTAAGCCAGCCCAGGTATGTAGCCAGCATAGTTTAGATAAGCCAGCCCAGGTATGTAGCCAGCATAGTTTAGCTACGCCAGCCCAGGTATGTAGCCAGCATAGTTTAGCTACGCCAGCCCAGGTATGTAGCCAGCATAGTTTAGCTAAGCCAGCCCAGGTATGTAGCCAGCATAGTTTAGCTAAGCCAGCCCAGGTATGTAGCCAGCATAGTTTAGCTACGCCAGCCCAGGTATGTAGCCAGCATAGTTTAGCTACGCCAGCCCAGGTATGTAGCCAGCATAGTTTAGCTAAGCCAGCCCAGGTATGTAGCCAGCATAGTTTAGCTAAGCCAGCCCAGGTATGTAGCCAGCATAGTTTAGATAAGCCAGCCCAGGTATGTAGCCAGCATAGTTTAGCTAAGCCAGCCCAGGTATGTAGCCAGCATAGTTTAGATAAGCCAGCCCAGGTATGTAGCCAGCATAGTTTAGCTACGCCAGCCCAGGTATGTAGCCAGCATAGTTTAGCTAAGCCAGCCCAGGTATGTAGCCAGCATAGTTTAGCTAAGCCAGCCCAGGTATGTAGCCAGCATAGTTTAGCTAAGCCAGCCCAGGAATGTATTTAACGCGGTTTATCTAGCTCAGTCAGGCCGATTGTTTAAGAAACATAGTTTAGCTCACTCATGTCAGTAATGTAAGCATCACGGTTTAGCTCAGCCAGCCAGGTATATGAGTGGCATGCATTAATTAAACAATAAATCAAAGATAGTGAGCATCCGTTGGATCTTTTCTCAGAACATTCTGGTGTTGTGTGAAACGAGCAGGGGGACAGATTGGCTGGGTCTGCACTGCTATGGGAAAAATGACGTTGGGGTGGGGGGATTAGTGCACGATTTAGCTGATGTAGTCATGACGTATCATGTGAATAGTGTGGAAGAAGAACAGATGGGAGTGACCAGGGGATCTGGCAGACATTCAGAACTCGAAGAAAAGGCCAGATTGATACATGATCAGGCTGCAGTTGTTACCATTATTGTTTGGACTCTCCGCTGGTTGTTGAAATAGGGGACACAGCGTGTTTGGGAATGTTCGCGGGGCTGTCATCTCGGCTCTTGGTTTTACTGAACTCGATTTTCATTCCAGTTAGTTATCCTCAGAACGTGTGCAGATAGATCGACAGATAAAGGAGAGCACTGGGCCCTCGCTGATGGGCGTCGGCGCAATCGTGCATCTTCCTACACATTCAACAGTTGACATGGTGGGTGAGGGATTGAAAAGGTGGGGTGGGGAGGAAGAGAAGATGCCGACAGTGAGCTTTAGTGACACCAGTGACAGATGCGGGAACCAATCACTTTTAGTTTTGACTGCCACATTCTGCGGTTAATGTTTAGAATGTTTTTTTTGTTTTTTTCCAAGTGGTGCATCTTCAATCAGTCAATATTTGCGCGCGCGTGCGTGTGTCTTGTATCTATTAAACAATATAAAATGACACAAAGTAGTAAACAATATAAAATGACACAAAGTAGTGCATCTTTCCATAACAGAATTACGACACATACAGGACGTTAGGAAGATTAGCCTTCATCAGCAATCAAACACATACACAAAACACAACATATAGTCACGGAGAAGATCTCCTGCGACTACATTAAGACGTGACAACAGGACGAGAAGAATAAGAAAGATGAAAAAAATGAAAGCAATGAAAAGAAAATGAAAATTTGAAGAAAAAGTTCCCACTTACCTCAGAATTCCGAGCTGTGTATTGCTCCGAATGTCCCTGTTGTCTTCTTTTATACCCAACCGAGGGAATGGGATGTAGGATGATGTCGGGGTGGTGGATGTAACGGTTCACTGAGCATCCTAGGTACTTGAGTGGAAGTGCTACATTGATAGATTGGGGGGGGGGGGGGGGGCGCGAGGCAGGAAGGTAGGTCGGAAACCTGAGATAGTTGTCTGAGAATGGAACCTGAGCAATCCCAGTGGATGTACTTACTAAGCATAAGTGGGTGCCAGTGAATGGGTTGGCCCTAGTGGACGAATATTAAAGAGCAATGTAGTGTGCACCCAAGTATGATGGTGACAAAAACAAACTCACATTATGTACTCCTTTATGTTATTGTGAGGCGAGTCCTAAAGTCTGGGTGGACTGATATGTGTGAGCGCATATACATACATCTACACCACTCAACAAACATTCATACAATAGTGTACACACATGTGCAAGGTATATATGAGGGGGGGGGGGAGAGAGAGAGAGAGAGAGGGGAGAGAGAGAGAGAGAGAGAGAGAGAGAGAGAGAGAGAGAGAGAGAGAGAGAGAGAGAGAGAGAGAGAGAGAGAGAGAGAGGTTGGTATAGCTCCTGCGATATGTCACATGGGGTATGCGGAGTAGGTCTGTCTACAAGCAGGCAAGTCTTTTATCTCTCACAACAGTGTGTATTATCTGAAATCTCTCCAACAATGTGTCGTATCTGGAATCTTTCTCCAACAGTGTGTAGTATCTGGAATCTCTATCCAACAGTGTGTAGCATCTGGAATCTCTCTCCAACAGTGTGTAGTATCTGGAATCTCTCTCCAACAGTGTGTAGTATCAGGAATCTCTCTCCAACAGTGTGTAGTCTCTGGAATATCTATCCAACAGTGTGTAGTATCTGGAATCTTTCTCCAACAGTGTGTAGTATCTGGAATCTCTCTCCAACAATGTGTCGTATCTGGAATCTTTCTCCAACAGTGTGTAGTATCTGGAATCTCTCTCCAACAGTGTGTAGCATCTGGAATCTCTCTCCAACAGTGTGTAGTATCTGGAATCTCTCTCCAGTGTGTAGTATCAGGAATCTCTCTCCAACAGTGTGTAGTATCTGGAATATCTATCCAACAGTGTGTAGTATCTGGAATCTTTCTCCAACAGTGTGTAGTATCTGGAATCTCTCTCCAACAGTGTGTAGTATCCGGAATCTCTCTCCAACAGTGTGTAGTATCTGGAGTTTCTTTCCAACAGTGTGTAGTATCTGGAATCGCTCCAACAGTGTGTAGTATCTGGAATCGCTCCAACAGTTTGTAGTCACGGTAGAGCCATGTAGGGAGCAAGCAGCCATCTTCTTGCCATCTGCAGCACCTGTACTTGTACGTAGTATACCATGGCATACTCCTGTTGTCATCAGAGTTTCGGATGGCAGCTGGCTCCCGCGTGCATGCCTCTCCATTGAGACATACGATCACTTCAGCTCGTGTAGTAGATCTTTGGTTTCAGTAGGCTAGAAGAGGGTCTACAGTACAATCATGTAGAATTTTCTTAAGTCGCGTGACCTTTGCCTTCCCTCCCTCCCTATTAGTTTTCCACATTCAAAACTACAATACCGAGACTGCTTTTCCCTCATTATGTTAAACACAGCGTTCTCGATTACTGAATTATTTCTTGATTACATGGCTGCAGCTTTGATTTTGTAAATGGCAACAAAGATAATGAAATGTGTAGAGCCTTTGAACTGGCAGTGCTTACAATCAACAATCAATAATAGATGCGTCTGTGGGCAGGAGGCTGGGTGTTCGGTAGAGAGATGTAACCAGAGTCATCAGTTGTTGTATGCGTCGTGTTGCTGCGGCAGCAATTAATGTTGTGATTACTGCCGTCGGGTGTTGTGCTTCTTCAACTGTGGAGACCTTATAGGTAATATAGTGTAGCTGTAACTGAGATACGTGATTCTAACATTGCTGCTAGTCAACATAGTATAGTAAAGTGTCTTACTTTCGAGGATAGTCAGGCGTAAACATGTCTTTTGTGCGCCCTTTTATCTATATGATGAATC
>JACEFZ010027704.1:0-50000 GCA_014155875.1 Cepaea nemoralis | reverse complement strand
ACCTTGTGCCTACTAGCAACAGTAGGAAGACCAAGGATGTAACGCATACACACTACTGGAGTGTCTCTGGTGCATCCCAGAATGACCCGCATCGCTTCATTCTGTATGCGCTCTAATTTCACCAGCTGACTCTTTGAGACAGTGAGCATTCCTAGTCCATAATCAATCACTGAGAGGATCAAGTGCTGGTATAGTGTGAAGAGCATTCTCTGCTCTGTGTCCATTGCAGCCATAGTTTTAAGTGCATTGAGTCCCTTTTGAGATCTTGTCACAACCGTCTCCACATGGTCCTTGAAGGACAGACTCCTGTCAAATGTGATTCCCAGATACTTCAGTTTGTTCTCTCTGTTGACGCTTCTACCATCTATCGTGAGGCTTGGGGTATCATCTCTCACAATCCTATTGTCCAGAGAGCACCACAACACCGCCGCCTTTTCCGGGTTGATGACAGCACTCATTTCAGTGCACCAGTCAATCACTTTGTCCACTGTCACCTGTAGCTCCTGGGCTGTTTGATCCCTATTTCTCCCCTGCCTGTATGCAAGAATATCATCTGCAAATGTTAGAATCCTTCCAACCCCTGGTGCTTCTAGGTATACAATCTTGCTCGTATACACATTAAAGAGCACCGGTGAGATTGCAGATCCCTGTGGCAGTCCCGGGGTTAAAATATGTGGCTCTGAAGTCCATGCGCCTAGACGGAGAGCAACTTGACGAGAATGCAGGACGGCTGCTATCCAGTTCACCAACCAGTAGATACTCTTAAGTAGATATAATTAATTACCTACCATATGTCTATTCCTGTTGTTACTCGAGAAACTAGGCAATCCGATTGGATCTATGTCCGCGGATAACTATCATTACTTAGATAGGCTAGTCCCTCTAATATAACACAACTCGGGATTATCCCCAATTCTAACACTACAGAATGTTTTCCTCGACTCCATCCACCTGTTTACTGCACTGGGTTTTATATGGGTGCTTGAGTGAGTCACCAGGAAGTCCAGACGCCAATCAATCCAGAATCTGGCTTTGCCCTCCTGTTTCCAGACTAACCAGAGTCAATTAGCTGTCAAGTTTCCTTTTCATCTGGGGAGTTCTTTGTCTCATCCCACAAATATCCGGGTTGTCTGTAAGCCGGAGACCTTTCTCCCATTACAGAATCCCTCTGACCTCTAGCAGGCATTCTGTCTATCACTTGCAACGGCCAACTTCCGTTTTGTAGACAAATGTCGCCAGTACACACCTCTCGAACAACATCCTGTCATCAAACTGTCGACTATGTGTAGACAACTCGACGTGACTCCCTTTGATCTCATACACACTGTTGACCAGGTGCCGAGAATCTGTACCGACGTATTTCCCTCAGTTTGTTCACCATAACAGAGTCAATTGTGTTAGCAAAATAATGTCGGGTTTGGTTATCATCGGTCGCAACTAACAAGTTTATGTATCCTGTGACACCTGCTCTGTGGCGTAGGAGTTAAACACACAAATCGTAATCTGGCATACCGCATTCGAAACACAGCTGCAGGCGCTGTGAAGCAGATTGCCTTGCGTTGTTTTCACTGGAATAGTATGATAACCGGTCGTTTAGAAAGCATTAGCAAACTACTGTTGACTGCTACGTCCTGTAAAGGATATGGAACCTACTTTTCTACCTGTGCTTATCTCTCCCCCTTCACCACTGTTTCTCTTCTATTTTTATTATTTTCTTATTCTTACTGTCGTTCTTCTTCTGTTCTGTGTCTACACAGTTGCCAGTAATTATTTCTCATCTGACCACTGACTAACTTATCCATTGCATACAGAGCCACGTCTCGTTTCTATCCGTGCCTCGTTCCCGCCTCCAGTCCTCATTAAATGCCATAATCCGGCACTCAATTGAGAAATCCCCCGCGGCTTACCATAATCGACTTATCGAAAAACCAGCGGTATCCTAACTTGTCGCCCCATGTCTGCCCTCTGTCTCTCTCTGTCTCTCTTACTTCTTCTTCTCATCTCTCCCCCCCCCCCCCCCCCCCACCCCCACCCCCTCCTCTCTCCACATTTCTTTTGCAATTTCGAAATGAAGGAACCACATTTCGTCACTCGTCAATTTCTGAGACGACATTGTGATTTCGGTTTCATATACTTCGATTGATTGATCCATTGGTTAAAGATTCGGTCTTTACAACACCACAGGATGAGGCCAGCGTGGCCGAATGGAATAGAGCTCTTACTCTCTCTTTCTCCATCTTACACTCTCTATGAGCTGATGCTGAAGTAGGGGATTCAGCGGCCAGTCTGTTCCTCCATTAGCGAACGTCGAACCCACGCATGGAATCCCATCTGGCTGCGCTGATGCCTTTCTCAACGTAATTTCAGCACTCTTCTAACTTCTCCCAAAAGGTGTTGCGTGTCTGTGCACATATCTCGTCTGTGTGAACCAGTCAGATGAAGGACATCGTCACCAGCGTTCGCCTTCCCCAGAGGGTTGTGTCTTGGAGGGTCTTGCTGTATATATAAATATGTTCAACAGCCCTGGTGATAATGGAGAGCCGTGCGGTATGTCAGGACATATATGCCTTGGTTCTGATATCCACGTTTCCAATCGGGGCATCATTATTACTTCTATTGTTGCGATTATCTTTAGGAACCAAGAAAGGGTTCTCCGTATATTCCATTGGGCATTGCATAAAGTACTGGAATTGTACAATAGTATTTGCATCAACAACTAGTGCCACAATAAATGTTGTACTTGCCCGCTGGTCCGGGGCTCATGGGATCGAATCCCCATCGATCATGATCCTCTATTCACAATGGCCTGGGCTCCCAGCTCGACCCAGCCAAAGCCTCCTGGGAACTAACGGCATCCAGTTTCACATTGACCACATCTCTCTCCCATCCAGAATGTCTATATAAACACAGCTATGAGGCATTCTGAATGCTATCTACTGAATTTCAGAACGGACAATACCAAATTAATATAATATTAGTTTTTGTTAGGGGATTAAAGCGTCGTGATCACTATTGCCTGTTCGTGGGAGGCACCCAGAGAAGACCTGTTGTTTAACAGTGTCGCCTTCAAATGTGCAGTCACCATGGCTAGAGTTGCTGTTATAGCCGTGTGTAATTACGTTGACAGCGCTACCATGCGGATCACATCTCAAGTACTTACTGCACTAAAGGAAAACATTGTGGGCAGGCTGGCTGCGTGCACTGTCCAATTATCTCCTGTTTGTCGGCTTTCATCAACGACTAATTCCATCAGCATTGTCTCTGTTTAGCAAACACATGAGGCGCCAGGCATCGACCAGACTCAAGCTTATATTTACACACAGATCGGCGTCAGTCCGGGCCTGCCATTTTTTAGCCATTTCCTGGTCAGATGTGGCTGATATTATGACACGTTAGTGGAAAAGAAACTTGGTAGGCCATTGTCGCAATTCTGTCCGTGTTTAAGTTTAGCAAACGGTCGTGCTAAGACTAATTCGAAATATGTTTATTAAAAGGTATAGCATGTGTCTTTTTATTTTTTAAGGGTAATTCAATGTGGTTTCTGAGGAAAATGCAAAGAATACCATGGACAGCCAGAAAGACCAATGAACAAGTCCTTCAAGAAACAAATGAAGATCGTAAACTGATCAGAGACATTAGACGTAGACAGTCAAAATTTTTTGGGCATGTTATGAGAAGAAATGATTTGGAGAACTTGGTGACAACTGGTAAGATCGAGGGGAACAGACCAAGGGGAAGACCTAGAAACAAGTATCTGAATGGCTTGGCCTTGTGGCATGGTCGAGACAGAAACACGGAACTGATCCACGACTCTGTTGATCGAGTGAGATGGCAGAACATGACCGCCCACGCTTACCGGCATGGCACATGATGGATGGATGGAATTCAATATGCATCACATCACCCCATATTTTAGAAAGTTCTACGCATCGCATCACCCCACATTCTAGAAAGTTGTACACATAACATCACCCCATATTTTAGCAAGTTGGACACATAACGTAACCCTCATATTCTAGACCAATCAATCAACCAGGTGTTTTTGAGTAATTCAATATGCATCACATCACCCTACCTTCTAGAAAATTGTACACATTACATCACCCTCATATTCTATACAGTTGTACACATAACATAAGCCTCATAGTCCACAATAATCAATCAATCAAGTGCCGTCTCCACAATGAAGGTTGGCTGCAATTGATCTCAAACACTGCCTGTCTCTCGCCTTGACTCTACAATCTGTAAGAATGATGTTCGACCATCTCTTGATGTTATCTTGCCACTTGTATCGTTGTCTACCTCTTGCTCGCTTGCCCTCAACCTTGCCCTCCAGTATAGTTTTTAGAAGAGTGTTATGTATTTTAACGTGGCCGAAACATTTCACATGCCTTTTTTTTTATTTCTTTCATCAACTCTCTTTTCATTTCCTGATTTTCGAGAACTTCTGTATTTAATTGTTTCTGTTTCCATGAAACATGACATATTTTTTTTAAATATCAACATCTCCATGGCATCCATAGTTAGTTACTTAGTTAGTTAGTTAGTTGGTTAGTTAGTTAGTTAGCCAGCTAGCTAGCTAGCTAGTTAGTTGGTTAGTTAGTTAGTTAGTTAACTAGCTAGCTAGTTAGTTAGTTAGCTAGCTAGCTAGTTAGTTAGTTAGTTAGTTAGTTAGTTAGTTAGCTAGCTAGCTAGCTAGTTAGTTAGTTAGTTAGTTAGTTAGTTTAGGTAGGTAGGTATGGAGGCAGGTAGGTAGGTAGGTAGGTATGTAGGTAGGTAGGTGGTTGGTTGGTTGGTTGGTGGGTGGGTTAGTTGGTTGGTTGGTTGGTTGGTTAGTGAGTGAGTGAGAGTCAGGATCGCCATTGCATACTCCAAAACAGAAAGGACCAGACCCTTGTAACGAAGACATAGATGGAGCTGCTCACAGTTTGCCGCCGCCATCACTCGCATCGCAGCCAAACCCCGCTTGGCCTTTGCTATCACCTGACCTACGTGCTCAGTATAATCTAGGCTTTGATTCTTCTTCTTCTTTCGTTCGCTTGAAATATGTGTATAACTGCAATGTTGCCTCTTGTATGAATTTAACTGTCTTTTTAGTTCACACGGCGGTCCATAGAGTTTATCTTCCACTGTCGTCTCTCTAGGCCAGAAAGTTTGCCTAGATGTGTTATATTTTGGGCAGTCTTGGAGTATGTGCTCTGCTGTCTGCGTAGCCAATCCACATGTTCACGTGGCTGTTTCACCAATCTTGAAGTTTGTATACATGTTGTTGCGTAATCAATTGTGTCCTGTTCTGAGGCGCAGAATTAATCAAAGTTCAGAGATTCCGTTTTTTTTCTGCCAGCTTTTCCGTCTAGCCTGCAGCTTAGCCCTTTGAAATTTGGCTTTTGCTTGCTGGAATTTATTGTGGTGCTCTTGGCTGGGTGTGGCCTCTGCTTGCTTTCTACACACTTCCACATCATTATGCAACTGTTCCAGTTCACTACTCCAGTAGGGTTTATAATGTTTACGGGCTCCTCTTGGTACTGTTTCTCGCGCTGCCTTTAGTATACATTTCCCAAATTCTTCAACTATTTTATTTATGTCTTTCTCAATGTTCAGGTTTCTAACCAGTATGCTGGTGCGTTGCTTGTACATTGCCCAGTCTGCTCTCTTGTAATTCCACATCGAGACGGTGCTGCTTTCACTTACAAGCTCATTTGCTACAGTTAGAAAGACTGGCCGATGGTCACTGCCACCAAGTTGTTTCCCAACGATTCGTGTAATGTTCCACTCCAGGTCTGGTAAATGAAAAGCCAGGTGTCAGGTGTAGTTGTAGTGTGCCATGATCTCGAGTAGAAAGTATGTGGGTCGGACGGCTTGTTAATCAAGATGAATCTATCCTCATCCCGCCAGTCTTCCAGTCTCTCTCCTCTCTTGTCCACGTGATCATAACCCCAGCTCTGCGAGTGGCTGTTGAAATCGCCACACACAATCATTTTTTTTCTTTTAATGGTAGTGTGTCCAGTGCCTGTGGGCGGTCACTTGGACAGTAGTAATTGATCAGATGCAGGTCTGTGTTGCCTGTCTTAAGTTTAAGTGTCTGATACTCAGCCCCTTCCATGTAGACTTCGATTTGGGAAGCAGTGATGTTATTTTTTTTTTTTTTACAAGGGTCAGTTTTCCACCTTTTCGTCTATCCTTTCTGTCTGTCACAGTCTCGGATCTCTAGGGGATCTGAACTCGGGCTCAAACAGGCAACAACAACTCCGTTAGATACAATATAGCAACATTTATTAATATGATATATACAGTGCGCTGGCGAAGTGGGTTTTGACAGCCCGCACTTGACAAGTTGCATATCACAGAGGTTTAACATCACACATGATTATAACAAACAATTCTAAGCAACTATCTAGCATATGTCTACGACCCTAAATACACATGGGTCTGAAATATCAAGTCCCTCTAAGGTAAGCCCTGTTGCTTCCCCGATGTCCAGTCTGTCTCTGCCGTTTCACACGTGTCGCAATCCGACACGGGTGGTAACTCTGTCCGAGTTCCTCGTGGACCCCGCAATCGGCGGGCCACATCAGTGTCCACGGGACAGTGGGACATTCGACCAGTCCTTCGAGAAGGCTCTGGATTCTTCAAGCCTTCGAGTGACTCACTTCTTTCCCTTGAGCGGGAGTTTTAGCCCTTCGCCACTATATCTTACTTTATGTTAGTTACCGGCCCCATGTGAGGCTGTGACAGGAGTCCCCCTCTCCCCCCTGATCTGATGGGTTATTATAAGGTAATTAGTTCTGTACTAATTCTGTCACAGAATCACATAAAGTCGGTGTTTGTAGTTTGGTGGATAGTAACTTGGCAACCTACACATCGGCATCAACACTCATGTATTCTCCCATACACCACTTCACGATGATTTGCTGAAGAGGTCTCTCCCTCCTGTGTCCTTAAAAATGCTTATCTGACCGAAGTTACGTGACGTTTCCTAGTTGTTTTTACAACCCGTCCTTCTCAAGTATCCCACCAAGATACCAAGATAATTAAACTCTTTGTAAGAGAGTATTAACAAGACAAAAGTCTTGGCTAATTAAGTACACCTGCAAATCTTGTACTGTGTGTGCATTTCAATACACTTTTACTCTCGTATGTTGTATAATGCTGAATATGTAGTTACGCTGTTGTTTTATCCTCTCTGACTACCTGTGTCCCTGTTGGCTTGTTAGTGTATTGACTAATATGTTGCTGCTTCTAATAAAGTGACTGTATTTTAATTGATAGTGTTCAGTGTTGAGTTTTGTGTAAAGTGTGTGCTCAATGTGTGGTTTATCTCCAAGCGTCACGAGTTGGGATATCCTTTATCATGAATTACCCCAATGTGTGTAATGCATGATCGGGCATTCCAAGCAATGGCGCTTAGATGTAGTGTCTTAAATACTAAACATGTATCAACAATTTAGACAGGTAATACAATTTACATGAAAGACGCAGACAAATTAAAATAAATACGTTTTGCGTACAATTTGTCCGCTCAGTATATCGCTCTCTCATTTAATTCATTCACCCTGTCATTCACACGTCTTTCATACATAATAGTATTTGGTTAAAATATCTAAGTAAAGTTGAGGTAAGTCTTACTGCCCTTAGAAAAAACGGGTTAGGCGATATGTTCCCTTTAAGATAATAAGTACTTTTTGTACGAGTACTCAAAAAATGGTTTATAACTTAACTAGAGAAAACTGCATAGGAAGAATATTTAGCCTATGAGTGGAAATACGTGTAATATAATGGTAGAAAATATACACGTTACAGGTTGACATATTTTATATACATAATTCAATACAAGTATAATACATATTAAATACTACTAAATTAATTAACTAACTAACTAAATCCAACGATGATGTGTGCGTTGTCCTCCTGTTGTCCGCATGTCCTGCCATAAATGTTAACAGTTACTATGGCTGTCTCTTGAATGTTGTAATCGACGTAGTTCTATTTCGGCTGTTTGCAAAGTCTCTTTAGCAACAGCAAGTATGCAATGTTCTTAATGTCGAGTATAAAGTGTTCTTAATGCTTTCATGATCACTGTCAGTTCACTGGTTGAAATCATTTCACAGATCGCACGGATTGTTTCTAGAGCTTTGGTAATTGGTAGTATAGGGTTCTCAAAGTGTCATGTTCGTGGGTGTTATATGTAACCTATTCACTGGGGTGTTATTACTTCTAAATGAAAGTTCTCTAGCAGGTGTAGAGGTACACTGTTCTATGCCACAAAATAAAATATCACAGTTCCTTGTATGGCGAATTATTAATGTGCCTAATGTTATTCTGCTGGCGCATTTGTTTGTCGCGATAAAATATCAGCAATAATGTTGTCAGTGCCTCTGATATGGCGGATTTCGAAGTCGAAATCTTGAAGAAGAAGACACCATCTTTGTAAACGATGGTTTTTAGGAGCACCTTGCTTAAGCACCAACAATGGCGAGTTATCGGTCAGCACAACAAAATGGGAACCTAAGAGGAACTTAGATAATCGGCGCATACAAAATAGTAGACTTAATGCCTCCAATTCCACCGTTGAATAACGGACTTCTGCTTTGCTCAGCTTCCGGCTTACGTAGAGTATTGGATGTCTCAGTCCTTGCACTTCTTGCATTAAACATCCTCCAATTGCGATAGCACTCGAATCTGTGGTCAAAATAAAGGGTATATCTATGTTTGGTAATCTTAATACTGGTGGGTTAGAAAAAATGCATTTCAATCTGCACATTGCATCCTCTAAGCGGGTACTTTTACAAAATTTGTCTGGATGATCTTTTGTCAACATATTAGAAAAAACTGATGTAAGTTCTGCCCAGTTTGGTATAAACTTGGCATAATAATTTATGAGACCTAATAGACTTCTAACTTGTTTCTTTGTAGTTGGAACTTCTAGATTGAGAATTTTCGATACAATTTTACATCTGTCAACAGTTTGCCTTCAGAAATTCTATTACCAAGTAAGTCAATCTGTTTATAGCCTATTTCAACCTTGGAAGGTTTGATAGTAAGTCCAAAAAGAAAGATTTGGTTAAAGACTTGTTGGAGTGTAAGTAAGTGAGAAGTCATATTAGAAGAATGAATGCATATATCATCAATATAGGATTGCACGTCCTTGATGCCGTGCAATAACAACCTAGTTAACCTGACAAATGTGGCGGGAGCGTTTTTGAGACCAAATGGAAGATATCTCCATTCGTACAATCCAAGAGGTGTCGCGAATGCTGTTATATGTCTTGAAGAAGGGTGTAGTGGTACTTGCCAGTAACCTTTCGCTAAATCAACCTTAGAAAATAAGGATGATTGAGACATATTCAAAATGAGGTCTTCACAGCTGTTCATTGGCTCCGCATCTGTTGTGGTTATCGTATTTAACCTTCTATAGTCTATGCACAAACGAATCGTTTGGTCCTTTTTCTTCACCAGGACAATGGGCGAAGAATATTGGGACATAGATTTCTGTATTATTCTATTTTTCTCTAAATCCAAAATTTCTTTGTCTAAATTTGCTCTATAATGCAAAGGAATAGAATATGGTCTACATTTGATCGGTGTCAGATCTGTCAACACAATTGAATGTGTTATTTTGTCAGTCCGTCCAGGTTTGTTTGAGAAGATAGTTTTATAGTCGTTAAGGAGAGACAAAATGTCTTGTCGCTGCTGTTGTGTCAAAGTGTCAGAGATTTGTATGTCCTTCATACTACTGTCGTCATTCATAATTGGTACTGGAATTTCCGTATTGTCTACGTCCGTCTGATTTATTACTGATGCTACTGTTTGTAAATTGTCCTCAATATCATTGTCGTCGTCGTCGAGACTAATAGTTGTCAATGTGTCGTCAAATTGGTCGTCGTTGTCGTTATCCCATATTGTCGGTACTGTAAATATGTTTTCGTCGTCTTCGTTGTCGCAAGAGTGCGTCGTTAACGATGCTTCGTTTGTCGAGGTGTCATTCAGTTGGGTAATTGTCGTTTCGTTTCTGTCATCAGTTATCTGCGTCTGTTTACTCGTGTCACTGTCCTTTCTATCATAGTATGGTTTTAACATATTTACATGGAATATTTTCAACTTTCCATTCAAAGAGATTTCGTAGTCGACTTCCGAAATTCTTCTCACAATTTTAAATGGTCCCTGCCAAGAGGTTGATAGTAAATCTCTCTTGTCGGGTAGCAATAGTAAAATATCCTGGTCTGGTTTTAATACAATCGTTTTTGCACCTTTGTTGGCGTACTGCCTGTACCTAAAACCTTTCTCCTGTAATGATGTTCTGGCCAGTATACAGGATCGTATGATTTTGTCTCTGGTGTCAGTGACTAAATCATAGGTGGAAACTGGTAATTGGGTATTTACAGGTTGTGATATTATATCTTTGTAAATAGTGAGAGATCCTCTTGGGTTCGCTCCATATATCAATTCGAACGGAGAGAACCCTGTGCTTGATTGTGGGACTTCTCTATATGCGAACAGCACCGTTGGGAGAAGTATATCCCAATCGGCTGGATTTTCAGCTGTCACTTTGGATAACATATGTTTCAGGTCCCCATTTAGTTTTTCGCAGATTCCATTCGCGGCCGGTCGATAGGGACTGGTGAAACATTGTTTTATGCCTAGTAACTTAGTTACCGATTGGGTGGCATTAGATATGAACTGTGTTCCCCTATCTGAAATTATCTTCTCCGGGAAGCCAAAACGGGAGAATATCTGTAAAAATACGTCCGTCACATCCTTAGAGGAGATAGATTTTAATGGAATCATTTCTGGCCATCTCGAACATAGATCAATAAGCGTAAAAATATATCTATTCCCTTTGTTTGAGATGTGGTTTAAAGGACCTAACTAAATCAACTGCCACGATTTGAAATGGCCTCGAGGCAGTTGTGGTTGATTGAATTTCTGCCGTAGGGTTTTTTCCCTTTTTAACCAGTTTCTGACATGTATCACATGATCTACAATAGGTTTTTATGTCTTGGCAAAATTTAGGCCAATAAAATTGGGTCAGGACTCTGGCTCTAGTCTTTTCGTAACCCATATGACCTCCGAAAGGTGAGTCATGGGCTATATTTAGTACTTTCTCACGATGTGATTGAGGTAGAACTACTTGCTGTATCGTGGTCTGATCTCTGGTATATAATCTAGTCAGAACATTGTTCTTTAATCTAAATGTCCACGACGCATTTTTAGTCAATTTTGGCTTAAGTCCTACTAACCTAAAATATTGTGAAAGTGTAGGATCTGCTTTCTGTTCTTCTCCAAAATTAGTGATGGTAGTGTTTGGTGATATGATTTCTAGTGATTCCTGAAGTTGGTCGGTGTGGGTTTTGTGTGTTGTCTGTCGTGTTATTGCATTAGTGTGTTGTGTGTGTTGTTGCACATTTACAGGCTTGGTAATTTGTGGATCGATGGCATCCTCAGTTCGAGGTTTTAAGTTGGTGGTATCACTGACAGATTCAACCGCCCCTGCATTATGCACCTCGGTGAATTCATTTTGAATTCCGTCATTGGTTGTCTCCCTTGTACTTTTGGCAGTTTGAGACAAGCACGTATGGTGTTTCCCTTTAGAATCGCTGTTTGGGTTCTGGATACAGTTTTTCTGCTCCCAATCTCTGATTTCCTTCTCAGAGCAAGATCTTATATTGGGGAGATTCCCAAGGATAATCTCAGCGACAGGATTTTCTAGTACTGCGCACAATACTAGTCCTGATATAAACGGTGTGCGAATTTCGACAAGTGCCAGGGGGTATTTTTCGATGGTGCCTGCGAATGTGCGACAAGTTACGTATTTGTGTGTGTAGTCTTTGTCGTTAACCAATGTTTTCTTAATTCCACACAGAGTTGCGCCGGAATCGCGTATTAATGTGCACTTTTTGTTATTTACAAACCCTGTTGAGAAATTTAATTTGCCTGATGATGATAAGGCTGCGTTGGCCATTTCGTTAGAAATAGGGATTGTGTGGCCGCATAGCAATGTTGTATCAAGCTGGAATTTTCTACAGGTGTTACATTTGTTATCTGTAATGGTGTCAATGACTTGCACTGCATTCCCTAGCTCACTCAAACTTTCATTCTGATTGTCACATTCGTTCAGTTGTTCAATGTCTTCATCTGAGGAAGTGTCAATTAGTGCGGCATTGGCCTGCTTCATTATCTTTCGCCCTTCACAAAATCGTGAATAGTGTCCAAAGCTGGAACAAAAATAGCATTTGACCGCTCTCTGATACGCATTTCTCTTGTTCTTTTGTTTCTCCACTATCATTTGGAGATGATGTGGATAATTTGGTGATTTGTCACACATCGCGTACTCTTCGTGTGTCAGATGACAATACTGGCACTTAACTGGTTTCGTGAACTTCGAGCGTTGTTTGTACTTATTTTCAGTTGGTTTTGAGTATCTAGTGTTTGTAACTGCTGCTGTTTCGTTTTGACTCATGTTTAACTGGAAAATATCGCGGTTCGCTGTAAAAAATGCGCTCCCCTTGGTTTCTACTTCTTGAATAGTTTTACAATCCATTTGTTTCAAAAATTTAGAAAAAGGTGTTGGGATTGTACTAACAATTTTGTCAATTATAATGAGTTCTTTCAGTTTGTCATGGTTGTTATTAGTTTTAGCTGAGTTTATCCACTTTGTACAAACGTCCTGAACTGTAGACACGTAGTCTATGAAAGTTTGGTTAGGTTGTGGGGATAATTTTGCGAACTGTTGTTGATAGCCTGCTGTATCTAGTGAGAAATGTTGGAGTATTCTTTGCTTTAAATAATCATAATCTTTCCTCATATCTTGTGGAACTGTCTCTATTACTTTTAAGGGTTCAAGAGCTAAATTTCTCATTAAAATAAATGACCAATCGACTTTTGCGACCTTATGGTAGGACATTAAACACTCAAAGTTTTCCAGGTATGCGCTGATAGAATCTCCTGAACAGAATGCTTTAACGAGGCCTTTATATTTGTTGTATTTTTGTTCCTCTTCCTTACTTCTCATTTTATTTACTGACATTTCTACGTTGGAATCAATTTCCATTTGTTTTAGTCTTATCTGTGTATCCGCATTTAATTGGGCTTGTTTGGCCGCGGCCTCAAGCTCCATTTGTTTCTCTTGAGCCTGCAATTGCATTTTCTTTTCTTCAGCCTGTAGTTGCATTTTTTTATCTTCTGCCTCCATTTGCATCTTCCTCTCTTCTGCCTCCATTTGCATCTTCTTTTCTTCTCTCTCTGATTGCATCTTTTTCTCTTCTCTTTCTGATCGCATCTTTATCTCTTTCCGTTCTATCGCTCTTTCTTCTCGGGCAATGTTTTCTGAGTGCGTCTTCTGTGCCCATTCTGACAGTTTCTCCTCTTTATAACCTAATCTAATACCTAACTCAATACATTTTTCTAACGTTGACATCTTGTCTTTTACTTGTTGTTAATTTTACTGAAAATTAAATCCCTTAGAAAAAAGTTGGGGAGTAGAAAATTTAGTTATCTCCCTTAATGTTTACATGAGCAAATACACATGAAAAGTTTTGTTGGTTATGAGGTTATGAATATACATACAAATCAATGCAAAGCAACAATGTTAAATGGATGGATGATGGTAAGTACCGCTTAGGGTTGCAATGGGCATGATATGAAACTCATCTTATTTTCCCTGAACTTGCTAATGTAGTCTTGTTCTCTCGCCACTGTTGGAGGATAGGTTACATACACCACAATTCGCGGAACAATCTGCTAGTAGAATCAAAAAAAAATTAGTAACAGTCACGTAAATGTCACAGTCATGTCAAATTTCATAATATTAACATCATTTGAAATGTAACTGAAGAGGGACTAATACTAGTTCATTACTAGATAGCTGCAAAGTTATTAAACTTGTTCTGTATTAAACTTGATATCATTTAATTAATTTTTTACTTGGCAACCAAGAGCTGTCTGAACGTAAAGCTTGTGCCAAAACCGGAGCTTAGCCCCCAAATAGCCTGTCACAGTCTCGGATCTCTAGGGGATCTGAACTCGGGCTCAAACAGGCAACAACAACTCCGTTAGATACAATATAGCAACATTTATTAATATGATATATACAGTGCGCTGGCGAAGTGGGTTTTGACAGCCCGCACTTGACAAGTTGCATATCACAGAGGTTTAACATCACACATGATTATAACAAACAATTCTAAGCAACTATCTAGCATATGTCTACGACCCTAAATACACATGGGTCTGAACTATCAAGTCCCTCTAAGGTAAGCCCTGTTGCTTCCCCGATGTCCAGTCTGTCTCTGCCGTTTCACACGTGTCGCAATCCGACACGGGTGGTAACTATGTCCGAGTTCCTCGTGGACCCCGCAATCGGCGGGCCATATCAGTGTCCACGGGACAGTGGGACATTCGACCAGTCCTTCGAGAAGGCTCTGGATTCTTCAAGCCTTCGAGTGACTCACTTCTTTCCCTTGAGCGGGAGTTTTAGCCCTTCGTCACTATATCTTACTTTATGTTAGTTACCGGCCCC
Source organism: Cepaea nemoralis (assembly GCA_014155875.1). Classification (NCBI taxonomy): domain Eukaryota; kingdom Metazoa; phylum Mollusca; class Gastropoda; order Stylommatophora; family Helicidae; genus Cepaea; species Cepaea nemoralis. The sequence goes on along the minus strand of JACEFZ010027704.1, from coordinate 35,485 downwards.
ATGTGAGGCTGTGACACTGTCAGATTGGTAACACTGATAGCCTCTGATTTTGAAGGCTACATTTTCGTTGAGGTGTGCTTCTTGCAAGTAACATACGCTTACTTTTTCTTGGTCCAAAATGTTTGTTTGTTTTTTGTTGTTGCTAACGCCCGCCGCATTCCAGTGCATTTTTTTAAAGTCTTTGTTTGGTATGACTAGACGCTCTATTCTCAGGTCCCCTGGCTCCACAGGACATCTGAGAAGACCTCCAGTAGTTGTGGTTGGACTCTTTCGAGACATAGGGCTGGCACTGCACCTGCCTGGAGGTCCAAAGAAGGCGAGCACCATAACAGTTAGCAGTAGTCGACATATTTCATTACGCGTAATTGCGTGGCATCCTGATTTCTGTGGTGCGCCTCTTGGCTGGTTGCCTCCGTCTTCAGCACCTTTCCTTTTCTAGAGCAGACTGTGGTCTTACACGAGTTTAGGTGTGTAGGCACGCACACACGTGTCTGCGCATGCATGTACGTGCATACACATCTAGAGCTTTCTGGTTATTTCTCGGCGCCAATGACTCGCCGTCGCCCCTTCTCCTGTTAGTTAAAACAGTTCCGCCGCGTTAAGGCAAGGAGTTGGACTTTTGCTGCATAGGTTATGTATTCACGAGCCATGGGGGTTTTTAAGCAAGGTTGGGCGCTCACCCCAACACTGCGCCCCTAGGTAATTCATTGCATGCGTTCTTTCCACTCTCTCTGAACCAGGAATTACAGTTGGCGTTGGGGTATCGAAAATATGGTTATTCACAGATAGCCATGTCACTGTTGCCTTTGTTTGGTTGACCATTAACCAGCTTGAACACACCAAGTGCTTATGCGATTGAGTTCGGTTTGTAGTTCCACAGCAACCTCCTCTCTATCCTTACCCTGACGATACACTAAAACATCATCGGCATACGACAATGTCCTACCAGGTCCAGTGATCTGCTCACTGGTGATTCTCACTGTGTAGGCGTTGAACAATACCGGAGATAATGGTGATCCCTGTGGTAGGTCAGGATATATTTTTGTTGGTTCCGAAGTCCAACTTCGGCCACGTCTAAAAACTACTTTCCGTTAGAAGAGGGCTGCAGCCATCCAACTAAGGAGGAAAGGGCTTATATTGAGTTCAAGAAGCTGAAGCAGTAAAACATCAAATGGTACTCTGTTGTAGGCGTCCTCGAGATCAATCGCTGCAGCAAATGTTTCAGTGCCTGAGTGGAAACCTTCGTAGATATCATAGGCAAAACTGCTGCATTGGTCCAGGTTTCTCTTTTTGGACGGTACCCTCAAAGGGTAGGTGGGAAGATACCTTGCCTCTCTAGCTGGCTTGATATTATTTCTGGCAATTAACGTCTCCAGCAGCTTGCCTATTGTATTCTGCATGGTTATTACTCGATATCCTTGAATTTTTGTGTGATCTTTGCCAGGCTTCGGCAAGGGAATCATATAGCTGTGTAACCACTCCTCCTTGATGCTAACACTCCCTATACTGTTGTAGTACATGTCTGCTAGTTTCTCTAGCTCGTTGTCGTTACACCAATTGATGTCGTCGTATCGTATGCCATCTCGCCCTGGAGCGCTGTTTTTTTTTTTTTAAATCATCGAAGCACAGCCTTGATTTCTGTCACTGTGACTGTGCCTTCATCTGAAATGTTCTGGGCCTTCTGGACCGCCTTGGCAAGATTTCGGCCTCGCATGTCTGTCTGGTTGCTCTGCTCTAGATAGCGTTCGAAGAAGGCTTTGCCCTTGTTCTCGTCAGTCCTCTGCCAGATGAGGTCAGCACCTTGGAAGTCAGGAATACTTTTATTCTTGACTACCCAACTCATGCTTTTATGTAGTCGCCAGAACAATTTCAGTGACTTGTCTGTGCTGTCTTTTTGACATTTATTTGATAATGCATCTATTCAACTTTCTAGTTGTTTGTTCAATGTCCAGGCTTTCGCGCCATACAATAGTGTTGAATATACGTAACAATTGACAATTCTTATTTTTAATGCATTGTTTATCTCTCTGGATGTTAATACTGATTTCATGCTGTTAACAGCATATTTTCCAATTCCTGTTTTTTTCTTTCTTTTTTTCATTTCATTTCTGCCGTCATCTGTTATTCATTCATTAATTCATTCAGTAGCATGTCCTTTGCAGAACCTCGCTCCCATAACAATCTCCGGAAATCCTCTCGATCATAAGCAAGATGTCCCGCGTCTGATACACCCATCTGGAGATCATCCGCCACATCCTGCACCCATCTTCTCTTTGGCCTTCCTCTTCCTCTCTTCCCAGGCATATACCCTTCCATTATTGTCCTCTCCAAACTTTCGTGACGTTTCAAGTGACCAAAATATTTCAATTTTCTTTGTTTTATCGTCTTTAATAGCCAACCTTCTTCAATATTCAACTCTTGAAGTATGGATGCATTTGTTCTTTTCTTTACCCAAGATATTTTTAGAACTCGTCTATAACATTTATATTCAAAGGCGTTTATGCGCTGTTCAGCTTGTTTAGTAAGTGTCCATGTCTCACAGGCGTATGTTGCAATGGGAATGATGCATGCTCTTAAAAATCTAATTTTTGTAGTTCTGTCTGTCCCACACCATAATTTATTCAGCTGTTTTAGTCTTTGAAGAGCAATTGATAGTCGCCGTTTAATTTCTTTCATTGTGTCCCCGTTGTTGGTAATCAGTGACCCAAGATATTCAAAATGTTCCACCACCTCTAATTTTTCCCCATTAATGTATATTTCTTTCTCCATGGTAGTTTTATCAGTATGCATTATTTTTGTTTTTGCTATGTTAAGATATAAGTTGTGGTTTTCACTATTCAATTGGGTTGAAGCTATTAGGTTTTCCATGCCATTCTGTGTTGTGGATAGTAACACTGTATCATCAGCATATCGAATCTCCGGTATGTCATGACCGCCGATATTTAGGGCATCATATAGCTCCATGTTTATATCATCTCTTACATTTCTTATTATATTTTTGGCGTACAGGTTAAACAAATAGGGTGACAACACGCAGCCCTGATGGACTCCTTGCTTGATGTCAAACCAATCTGATGCCTCGCCATCTATTCTAACTGCTGCTTGTTGGTCTAGATAGAGCATTTTTATGAGTTGTACTACATGTGATGGAAAGCCTATAGTCCTCATGATTTCCCAAAGTTTCTGATGTTGTATACAGTCAAATGCCTTTGAATAATCCACAAAACATGAGAATAGATTTACATTAAATTCTCTGCACTTCTCTATTATTATGTTGAATATGTGATCTCTTGTTTCTCTTCCTTGTCTAAATCCAGCTTGAACTACGTTAATTTCTTCTTCCATTTTCTTACGAAGTCTTCCCATTATGACCTTTAGAAGAATTTTACTTGCATGACTGATCAGGGCAACGGTTCTATAGTTAGTGCATAATTTCAGGTTGCCCTTTTTTGGTATTGGAATGAAGATAGTTCTTTTCCAGTCTTTTGGCCATATACCATATTTCCAAATCTTTGTACATAATGCACGATATATGTGTATGCTTTCTTCTCCTCCCGCTTTAATTAGTTCAGCTGGTATCTCATCATATCCAGGAGATTTACCATTCTTCAGGTGCTTTATAGCCCAAGCAATTTCATCTAAAGAGGGTTCAGGTTCTGTCTCTGCTGTCGTTGGCTCATGTATCTCATTCATATCCTCACTGTCACTCATATCATACATTCCACTGCCATCTTTCTAGAATTTGTCTAGATTCTGTTAAGGTATTTCCCATCTTGTCACAGATAACATTCAATTGAGGTTGAACATTTCTTGTCAATAACTTCATTTCTTTGAACATTTCATAATCTCTTCCAGTCTTATGATATTGCTCTATTCTGGTACAACAATCTTGTATGTATTGATTTGTGTCCTTTCTTGTGTTCTTTCTTATTTCTCTAGTTAAAGATTTATACTTCATCCTGGTATTATCGGATTCACCTCCTTTCTGTTTCAGTTCCCTTCGTTGTTTTATTAATTTTTACGTGTCTGATGTAATCCATGGCTTAAGTTGCTTTTTCTTGGTCAGAATTAAATCTTTGGCTGCAGTTATCAAGATATCTCTAGCTTGTACTGCCAGTTCATCAGGTGTCATTTCCTCTTGTACAGACATTAAGACCCCAAAACGATTCCTAACTTCTACGTTGTATGCATCTGGTATTTTTGTGAGATCAAAACGAAGTGGCCTTGGTCCTCGGGTAAGCTTTTTGAGTTTTAATTTCAGATCTGCTTCTAATAACTGATGATCTGTATCACAATCTGCACCACGTAGGGTTTTTGCAGATGTTATGCTTGATCTCCATCTTCTTTGTATTAACATATAATCTATCTGATTTTTGGTAATACTGTCTGGAGACTTCCATGTGAAGAGTCTTCTTGGATGTTGTTTAAAAAGCGTGTTGGCTATCGTTAACTCATTTTCTGTGCAAAATTCAATTAATTTGTCACCTGCATCATTTCTATTTCCTAATCCAAATTTTCCTAAAACGTGTCTCTCATTTTCAGTTCTTCCTGCACCTACTTTTGCATTAAAATCTCCCATTATTATTGCTATATCATTATGACCAATCTTATTTAATGTGTCTTGTAGTGTGTTGTAAAAATCTTCAATTTCGTCCTCCTCTGCTGTTGAAGTAGGTGCATATATCTGTATGAGAGTTGTGTTTTTTGGACGGCCTTTAAGTCTAATAGTGAGGATTATATCACTAACTGGATTATATCCCATTAAAGATTTTGCAGTTGTCTTATCTAAACAAAATGCCACTCCACTCTGGCCCCCGACGTCTCTACCAGAATAAATGAAAATACTTCCATTTTCAGTTGTAAAATGTCCCTTGCCGCTCCAGCGATGTTCACTAATTCCTAAAATTTGAATGTTTAACCTCTCAGTCTCATCACACACTACTTTAAGCTTTCCCTCATACAGACTTCTCACATTCCACGTTGCTATTCTCACTCTGTTTCTTAGTCTGACACAGGGGATTTCCTTGGTAACACAGTCAGGATTAACTCCGTCATCACGATTACTAGTACTGGTCCCTGTGTCACACTCTTCCCCAGTGTTATCTGATCTGCCTGGCCTGGGGGTCTCGCCACTAGATCTCTTTCTTATTATGTTTTCTTTCATGGTTGTTATGTTTTCTTGGCAAGTTTTGCAGAAAGTAGTTTGCCATTGTACTAGTCGGTGGCCATAGCCATTGTATCTACTGATGAGATCATCTGCCTATCGCCGCAGAGTGCAAGACCATAACCAACAATAATCTGTCGGCTGCTCTCACACTCCATCCACCACCTGCTTCCATGGCTTCACGTAACCCTGATCGGGGGGCTAAACGGGTACTCCACCTTGCCCAAGGGTGTCCCGTAGACTAACGGAGGAAAGGAGGCGTCTTACCTCTCCTTTGATAGGGGATACCCCTGCCTCGCTAACCGGCATCTGTTATTACATGTCCAAAATAGGAGAAACTTACTACGTGTCCTAGTATCTCCCCGTTTACACATAATATCACCCTCATATTCTGGACAGGTGAACACATCACCCACATATTCTAACAAGTTGTACACATAACATCACCCATATATTCCAGAAATATGTACACATCACATCAACATATATTGTAGCATATTGTATACATCACATCAATATATTTTGTAGCAAGCTGTACACATCTCATCATCATATTTTATAGCCAGCTGTAAACATCACATCGCGATATGTTCTATCAAGCTGTACACATCACATCACCATATATTGTACACATCACATCGCCATATTTTATAGCAAGCTGTACACATCACATCGCATATATTGTACCATTTTGTATACATCACACCACCATATTTTCTAGCAAGCTGTACACATCACATTACCATATTTTGTAGCAAGGTGTACACATGATATATTGTAGCAAGGGATAAACAACATATCACCATATATTGTAGCATGTTGTACGCACCACATCATGATATATTCTAAAATGTTGTAAACATCACATCACCATATATTATAATCAGTTGTACACACATCATCATCATATAGTGTAGCAAGTTGTACACATCACATCACCATATGAACAGCCACGATATTTTCTTAGCGATATGAGGATAGCTGTTTGAACAGTGACCACCGAAAACACCATCGGTGTGTAAATAACAAAAGGAGTTAAACATCTGGATGGCCTGGACACATGGCGAAATCAGGACAAGTGCCTAGACAGCCTGGCCACAGGGCATAGTCAGGACAAGACAACAGACACGACACGAGAGATGTCGATTCATGACCGACCGCGCTTGTCGACATGGCACATGATGATTCTGAGAGGTTTACGTCTATATTGCAATTTTAGACAGAGTGGGGATATAGAGTGGGGTTTATGTGTCCAAGAGTATGTAGCATGTTAATAACCTTGAAAGGAATATTGAGCAGACGACACTGATGAATGTATATGGATGTTGTCATCCGTCTCCAGAATTGAATCCTATCAGTGGAGAGGCCATTCCAATAATGCGGCATGGTTAAATGTCAGACTGGAGCCAGGAAGATGTCTCAGCAATGTCTTCGTGCATGTGTCCGACTTCAGCAGCGTTCATTTTCTCATATGGGATTTTAGATCCAGGAATCAATGATGTGCTTTTCTTCTTGAGGCTTCCTGTTCGGTACTCTGTACATGGCATCTGTCTTAATGCTCAACTAGCCACCAGTTATTGCTTTTAACTTAATTAGTTTCTAGTTTTGTCTGTTAATGCAACAACTTTCATGTCGACCTGTTTGTGTAACTTGCTGTGTGTCTATTAATGCAACAACTACCTACCTGTCGATATGTATGTCTAACTTGTTGTGTGTCTATTAATGCAACAACTACCTAACTGCCGATCTGTATGTCTAACTTGTTGTGTGTCTATTAATGCAACAACTACCTACCTGTCGATATGTATGTCTAACTTGTTGTGTGTCTATTAATGCAACAACTACCTACCTGTCGATCTGTATGTCTAACTTGTTGTGTGTCTATTAATGAACAACTACCTACCTGTCGATATGTATGTCTAACTTGTTGTGTGTCTATTAATGCAACAACTACCTACCTGTCGATCTGTATGTCTAACTTGTTGTGTGTCTATTAATGCAACAACTACCTACCTGTCGATCTGTATGTCTAACTTGTTGTGTGTCTATTAATGCAACAACTACCTACCTGTCGATCTGTATGTCTAACTTGTTGTGTGTCTATTAATGCAACAAACTACCTACCTGTCGATCTGGTATGTCTTACTTGTTGTGTGTCTATTAATGCAACAACTACCTACCTGTCGATCTGTATGTCTAACTTGTTGTGTGTCCTATTAATGCAACAACTACCATACCTGTCGATCTGTATGTCTAACTTGTTGTGTGGTCTATTAATGCACAACTACTTACCTGTCGATCTGTATGTCTAACTTGTTGTGTGTCTATTAATGCAACAACTACCTACCTGTCGATCTGTATGTCTAGACTTGTTGTGTGTCTATTAATGCAACAACTACCTACCTGTCGATCTGTATGTCTACTTGTTGTGTGTCTATTAATGCAACAACTACCTACGTTCGATCTTTATGTCTAACTTGTTGTGTGTCTATTAATGCAACAACTATCCTACCTGTCCGATATGTATGTCTAACTTGTTGTGTGTAGGCCAACAACGCCCTACCTGTCGATTAGGTCCAACTTGTTGTGTGTCTATTAAATCACAACTACCTACGCGGTCGATATGTATGTCTAACTTGTTGTGTGTCTATTAATGCAACAACTACCTAACCTGTCGATCTGTATGTCTAAAAAACCTTGTTGTGTTCTATTAATGCAACAACTACCTACCTGTCGATCTGTATGTCTAACTTGTTGTGTGTCTATTAATGCAACAACTACCTACCTGTCGATCTGTATGTCTTACTTGTTGTGTGTCTATTAATGCAACAACTACCTACCTGTCGATCTGTATGTCTAACTTGTTGTGTGTCTATTAATGCAACAACTACCTACCTGTCGATCTGTATGTCTTACTTGTTGTGTGTCTATTAATGCAACAACTACCTACCTGTCAATCTGTATGTCTAACTTGTTGTGTGTCTATTAATGCAACAACTACCTACCTGTCGATCTGTATGTCTTACTTGTTGTGTGTCTATTAATGCAACAACTACCTACCTGTCGATCTGTATGTCTAACTTGTTGTGTGTCTATTAATGCAACAACTACCTACCTGTCGATCTGTATGTCTTACTTGTTGTGTGTCTATTAATGCAACAACTACCTACCTGTCGATCTGTATGTCTTACTTGTTGTGTGTCTATTAATGCAACAACTACCTACCTGTCGATCTGTATGTCTTACTTGTTGTGTGTCTACTAATGCAAAAACTTACTTACCTGTGTGTGCGTGCGTGCGTGTGTGCGTGCGTGCGTGCGTGACTGACTTGTTGTGTAACCCTACACACATTCACATATCACTGCCAGAGCATACGTTGATGTCCGGTGATAAATTAGTCCTCCAGCGTGGCTTACTTCATGTCTTCCTCTGTGTGTGTGCGTGCGTGCGTGCGTGCGTGCGTGCGTGTGCGTGTTTTTTTTTTACAACAGCTTCAGTATCTTACCCACACATCATCTAATGCCAATGATGTCTTGCAGACTTGGGGAATGTGTCTCATTCATTTGTCTTCAATCAAGGGTAATTTCTGCACTGACTTTAGGCGGGAACTTAAGTGCAACCTGCATTCTGCCTGCTTCTTATAAATCTTTCGCACCAAACCCTAATTTAGGAAAGCTTCATGTTAGAGTGGACCAGTGTTTTTATATTTAAAAATAAATGATGATAATATATAACATTTATGGCATAGTGCATGTACATACGCATCCTTTGCATATTATTCCGTTCCACCTTTCTTTTCTTCTCACGCACCATCCATCATTGCCATGCTGGAGTCGTGGATCAGCACCGTGTTCCTGTCTCGACCATACAATGTGGCCAAGCCATCCAGGTACTTACTTCTCGGTCTTCCCATTGGTCTGCTCCCTTCGATCTTGTCACCAAGTTCTCCAATTCATTTCTTCTCATAACATGTCCCCCCAAAAAAATGACTGTCTACCTTTAATTCCGCTAATCAGTTTACAATTTTCATTTGTTTCCTGTAGTACTTGGTCATTTGTTGTTTTTTTTTCTGTCTGTCCATGGAATTCTTTGCATTCTCCTCAGAAACCACATTTCTACAGCCATCAGATATTTTTTGGCTTGACTGCTCATTGTCGAAGTTTCACATCCATACAAAAGTACAGGCTCTAAGAAGCACCTCAACACTCTTTTTCTTGTTTCAGTTGACATCTTTTTATTGGTCAGTATGTTTTTCATCTTGCTATAGGCTACCATGAGGATTCTTGTTCTAATCTTTTAAAGGCATATCCCATCAGATGTTATGACTGTTCCGAGATAATTGTATCTATTCACTTGTTGAAGAATATTTCATAGTATAGGGAAAAACGATCTGGAGACATTACACATCCCTGTCTCACACCTTATGGCAGCTTGTTGTTTCCAATAAATGTTTTTAATAAGTCTAATGTCTTTCCCATTAATTTTTAGGTAGTCTGCAAGCATATCTACCATGTCTCACGCACACTTAATTTTATTTAAACCAGCTTATACATAGCACTGAATGCATCATATATGAAACATGCAAACGCTTCCCATTTTTTTTTATTACATAGTAAAACAGGTTTGTTATGTTTGTAGCACACGTGGGGGAGAGAGAGAGAGAGAGAGAGAGAGAGAGAGAGAGAGAGAGAGAGAGAGAGAGAGAGAGAGAGAGAGAGAGAGAGAGAGAGAGAGAGAGAGAGATATTCTGAGAGAGAATGAGAGATGGAGAAATGAGAGATAGAGGGACAGAGAGGGGGAAGAGATAACAGCCCCACAATATACAAGGATTGTGAAGTTGGCTGCATCGTGTAGTAACTTATCGCCAGCACAATGCTTTCATTCTGGGTGGGCGAGGTTGTGGTGGAGGTTACAGGAACTGTTGCCTTGGCCAAGTTTACTTCCTGGCTGACACAGACCTTTGACCTATGACATACAGCCTGCGTTTGTGCAGGGTATCCTAATGAATTTTCTTTTCTGTGGTAATATTTCAATCATAAAATATAGTAGATAGTTTGCATTTGATCAGCAATAGAAATACATTTCTATTGTATATAAGGGCATTGAACTTGGCCTTGATTCTGCTAGTGTTTAAATAGTTTTGTGTGGTAGTCTTTGGTTTTTGTAGGAAGAGTGTTCAGAAAACTTGACTTATAAATGTTGTTTTCCCTGTGTGTCTTTGTATTAGTTGTTTGAAAACTCCCACTGCATCTGTGACTGTTTGACATGTGTAGTATATATGTCCTTCTGTCTCCTGTGTGTTGTTTCTGCATAGTTGTCATTTTTCTGAATCTACATGCTCCTTTGGGTAGTATGAGTGTCATGTAAAAAGCAGCCTGTAAGTGACTTCTCCTGCTTTAGTTGTGATATGTTTGTGTAAGTTGGAAAAGGTGGTTGTGTGGTAAGACGTGAAATATATTTGTCCTCTTTTGATTCTCGGTTTAAGTGATGGTGCTTGTTCACTAACTCACTGTTTCTAAATTGATGGAGGCGTACTTCCTGGGGAAAAGAGACAGGGGCGACCAGCACGAGGCTGGACAAGGAATATTGCATACACTTTGTACATGAAAAAGCGTGGCGCGAGAAACGGCGAGAGATGGAACGTTTTCGGTGCGCCGGGATGAGAGGGACATTGTGCAGGAGATCTACTACATGTTGCAGAGTATAACTGGAGGAAAGTAAACACGTATCAACAACACAGAAAAAAACAGAAACGTATACACATATTTTATTTTCGCATATCCTTTTACGGCACATTGCAGTCATCACCAGCATGTTTCAGCTGCTGTTGATATCTTGGCAAGTAATACGTTCAAGAGTTTGCCATTTTTTCTGAACGACCGGCTCACATACCTCCGTAAGTAACCAAAGCGGCGTAATCCGTTGCCGAATCTCACGCAGCTGTGTTTCGTATGAGAGTATACGTGATTACGGACAACGTCCCTAATCCCTACGCCAGGGAGACATATTAGAAGACACTTATGAAACCACATTTATAGAAAGCATAGGAATTGAATTATTTAACCAACATTATAAAAGCACAACTAGTAAAACGAACATATTACAGATGAGAAAAGGATTTGCAGAGACGTCAAGAATGCATTACCATAACGTTGCGTCACGACAGAGCGCGCGCGCGCGCGCGCCACACACACACACACACACACACACACACACACACACACACACACACACACACACTCACACGGTTGTGTGTGTGTGTGTGTCGCACGTCCGCTTTGAACTCAAGCGAAGTCCACCCATTGTACTACTTCTCCGAGTGTACTGAGCTGATGTTTGCGTGATTAGCTTTCCTTTATACCAGTGTCACTTGCAATCAGGCGAACCCAATCCGACTTCTGAGGTACTTGTAATTTATGTCCCTAAGTGAAGAACTATAGAAGTCAACATTTTAGTCCCAACTGACCGGCAATGGGGTTAAACCCGCTACGTCCGCATCAGCACATCTGAGGTTTAAGAGCGGCTGCTCCTATCAACTCGGTGATGCTGATCTCAGAACCCATCATATAGAACCTAACTTCATTGGCACCTTGCCGTCTTGACAGACGATAGTTTGTGCTTTAAAAAGGCATAATAACTTTTAACTATGGCGGTAGCGAGTGTGACTGATAAGGCCAATTTGCGCTGTAAATGTCCGTTCACAGTGGGTGCATGTGAACACGTGGTCATTTCCACCATCATGCACCATCTTACGTCTCAAACGCTTGGTGTGTGACTTTTCTGCAATAATTTTCTCCTTTGACTTTATTCCATTTCTGATATTTGCCCTCCATGCAACACGTTCATCGGCGACTTGCTCCCAATGTGCATTATCAATGCCTGTATCAATCATGTCCCGCTTGCACACATCTTTGTATCGTAGTAGAGGCCGACCCTGAGATCTCTTACCCATCTGTAATTCACCAAAAAAGATATCCTTTGGTATTCTACCATCATCCATCCTCCTAAGATGTCCTATCCATCTAAGTCTACGAAGACTGAGCATGGAATAAACTGTCACACAACCTGATCTTTCCAATACTTCAGTATTTGTGATTTTGTCTTGCCACTTAATACCAAGAATTCTTCGCAGACACCGCATATGAAAGCTGTTTAAATTGTTCTCTTGGTGTGAGTAAGTTGTCCAGGTTTCACTGCCATAGAGAAGAGTACTAAGGACACAGGCTTGATAGACAAGGAAAACCTAACTTACAGTTAGTTAAATGTTTGCATATCCTGTACAGGACATTGCTGTCAACATCAGCAACTTTCAGCTGATTGTTGATTTCTTGGCAAGATTACGCTCAGTAGTTTGCCATTGCTTTTTGAGCGGCTGGCTCACATACCCCGTAAGTTACCGACTCGATTCGAACCACTGCTGATTCTCACTGTCGTCATGTTACTTACGAGAGTATACGAGATTGCGGAGAAAAGTCGCTAACCTAAAATTACAGTTTGTATTCATAAACCACGACTTCTTTCCGCCTGCTCGCCCAGAGTCTTTTCCACTGACCTGGTTTAACGTTAGACGTTGTTTTCGCAATCTCTAGAATGTGCATGCATGTATTCTCCGATAATTTTTCAGTGTTGAACTTTACACACATTACCAGTCTACGGGCTATTAAAAAATCCATTGTCATACGTTATTTTAGCTTGTTTCCTGTTTAGTTTGTGACACGACCCAGTTCACTGTGTACAAATTGGTGCAATCGTGCAGCTGAGAATGATGTGATTCCATTGGAATTTTCCAAAAGCCCAATCATTACAAGGAGCTTGTCTTTATTACACCGGCCTTTACTTATTTGGCTTAGTCTCTCCCGCAGAACAGCAAGCAGCGTGCCGAGAGCATCTCACGAATCACGCACTCAGTGGCTCTGTGACAAGACCGCCGGGGCTTGGACTGGTTTGCCACGATAGATACTATCCCCAGCCTTTGCTCCAACCACCTCAATAGCACTCTACATCTACCAGGCCCCACACAAGCCGGGACAGCTGGACCTCCCCTCCCTCACCTAGGGTTCCCTACCCCAAGGGGGCTCGGACCAGACACCAGTCATATCACTGCACAAAGTCATAGCTAAGAGAACAAATATTTAATTCTGAACTAAGTCAACCACAACACAGAGAAGGATGGCTGAAAGCCAGACTAGAAGATACTATGTACAAGATCAGCTATGCAGATGAGTATTCTTCATCATGGAGGAGGACGATAGCTCGTGTGGTTGTCCAGTCGTGGTAGCGACTCACCCAGGCTCCTCCAGTGGACAGGAACTCCAAGGTCTGTTGCCTCTCCAAAGTTCCCTCTTCACACAGAGAACCAATCAAGGGCTGATCAAGCGCAGTACCACTGCCTGACTGACACTGCACCGACGAACAAGGATCCTTCCTTGCTGTCGTACTATTTCACTCGTCACACTCCTGATGAAGTCTGGGCCGACCCTAGAATATTAGCGGTCTCCCACTTGCAGAAAAAGTACATGTAGCACCGTATCAAAATACACAAGAGCATGGTCACTCTTCTATCTCATAAGTGACCAACACACTGTTATGTCACCTACCACATGAGCGGTTGCTCCACATGAACACAAAATGTCACTGGCAAAGTCTATCAGGTGACTAAACACTTCACCTTATTTCCATGTCCTTGGACAAATAGATCTTCACACAGTCTCATGTAACTACCCTGATCGATGGGTATCAATCACAACCTCTCATACACTGTCAACAGTTCACCACGTTGGACTGAGGTAACTCACTACCTTAACAAACATGTCCCTCTGGTGTTCCCACCACTGATGTAATCAATGTCTTAGGTCACTGGACCACGTGTTGGCTTCATAAAGGTAACCAATGTAGAAACACTATTCAAGCATAAACTTATACACGGTGTCCCATGACAACCCAGCCGGGCCAGAAGCATATCACACAGGCCATGGTGATCGGTAACAATGATCACTTTGCTCAATTTGAAAGTTCACGACCTTGCCATCACCAAGGTTTACACTGAGTTTGAATGTCACCAGTGCTTCACTGGCTAGAATCATCAGACGTTTCAGTGTTGGATCCTCTCGGGATCGGATGACACTCGTCGGACTCTTGGCGGAGGTCCTAACCTAGACCTACCGACATATTCAGCACTCAGCTCCTTCCGACATTGATCTCGCAGAATCAGAAGACCACTCCCAGTATGGCCTCAATCAACTTCTTGATAGGCACTGGAATGAGTGGGCCCATAGAGCTCATGGTGAAGCTCTCGAATCTTCTTCAGTATAGTAATTACAGATCCTGAAACACGGAGAGGTTGGTGTGAGTACTCAACTACAACAAAGACTAACAGCATCTCCACCATGTCACCTGCCTCTCAGACATTCCTCATGTCTACCAACATAAGTATGAAATCATCACATCATAGATCTACTAGTAATCAGTAATATATAGGCATAATGATGGTAGAAAAAGCCATAGCACACCTGTTCAGTCAAGTAACACTTCTGGGCTACAAATAACCCCTAGCACCAGAGTCGACTGTATGACTCTGTCAAGCATCTTTCGCCTGGTGCCAGTCCAATCCTGTTTCACCTTCCATCATCAATCAACATATACACCTACTTCCCTTTCAGTGTAGTGATTACTGTATCGAGAAGGTGTCCAGCCGGACATCTCCTTCCTGACAGCCTCATCAATTCACCAATCCCTTAACCCATGGACTGATCAATTACACACATTAATAACTATATGAATATAATAAATTATACTCCTGATAATTCATTACTATAGTATTAACCAAGGAGAACTCATGAATTGTTACCCTTAAATAACAAACTCATATCACAGCCCTAGTATCATTTATGGGATCCCTGTCCCAGATCCTGAGTTGCCCTTTTATTCACTGACTATCTTCCGTGTCAGTCATACCTGTGCCGGTCGAGCACAGCTGTGGTGGCCATCCACCATTACACTTTCCCACAGCTACTGTGGGTCCCGTGTACCTTGTCCCGTGACGACTTAAGTCATCTCTTAAGAGAGAGAGAGAGAGAGAGAGAGAGAGAGAGAGAGAGAGAGAGAGAGAGAGAGAGAGAGAGAGAGAGAGAGAGACAGAGACAGAGAGAGACAGAGAGAGACAGAGAGACAGAGAGAGACAGAGTGTATGTGTGTGTGCTCGCGCGCGCGCGCGCGTGCGCGAGCTCGCGCAGGCATAAGGCTTTACAAGTTGATAGGGATAGTGTAGACAAATAGTATTCTTTAGGGAATTGTTCACATGTATTGTTTGTAAATTTTATTCGTTCCGGACAAATAGTTTCCGGAACAAACAACAACAAAAAACAGTGTGACATTATGAAAGTCCCCGTTACCAGGGCAACCACTTATTATATGTGTGAAGACTGCTGAAAGTGTCTGTGATAATGATGCGTTAATGTAATGTCTGCCTTTAAAAGGTGACACTTCGCTAATGGAACAGACAAATAATAGGCAAGTTAAAGGCTAGATAGGTATAGACAGCAAGCGCAGTTAGAGTCCAACTGTTGAACACACATGCATACAGTTGGGACACGGGTAAGTAGAAAACGGTGTCAATCCCTTACATACACCCCCTTCTGTCTCTCTCTCTCTCTCTCTCTCTCTCTCTCTCTCTCTCTCTCTCTCTCTCTCTCTCTCTCTCTGATTGTCTGTCTGTCTGTCTGTCTGTCTGTCTGTCACCCCCCCCCCTCCTCCTCGTTCTCCTCTTTTCCCTCTCAAATCCTTGGATATTGAAAACAGTGGTCAGGTCTGTTACACGATGAAGGAACACGTATAGAGTCGTGCTCCATGTTTGTAACCCGCGTTGTATCAGAACAAACTAATGCCAATACCCCAGTGGTCAGATGATCAGTGGTGCCGATACTGGCAACAGTTGGAAGCATTGTGTCGGTAAGTAGAACACCTACTACCAATCCGTCTTTCTCATGTGCAGACATTACATGCATCTCCACGTGTGTACGCTAACAAACTGTACGCTTATACAATTCTGTACACCGCCACTTCTATACATATGCATCTGTGCATGCCCACATTTACATCTTATCACTTCTACTTATGTTTCTGACCACTTATATAATTCCACATATAATTCATTACATACACCTCTCAGTGCCTGCATGTTCCACATATAGTCCCTTACATACACCTCTCCACACCTGCATGTTCCACATATAGTCCCTTACATACACCTCTCCACACCTGCATGTTCCACATATAGTCCCTTACATACACCTCTCCACACCTGCATGTTCCACATATAGTCCCTTACATACACCTCTCCACACCTGCATGTTCCACATATAGTCCCTTACATACACCTCTCCACACCTGCATGTTCCACATATAGTCCCTTACATACACCTCTCCACACCTGCATGTTCCACATATAGTCCCTTACATACACCTCTCCACACCTGCATGTTCCACATATAGTCCCTTACATACACCTCTCCACACCTGCATGTTCCACATATAGTCCCTTACATACACCTCTCCACACCTGCATGTTCCACATATAGTCCCTTACATACACCTCTCCACACCTGCATGTTCCACATATAGTCCCTTACATACACCTCTCCACACCTGCATGTTCCACATATAGTCCCTTACATACACCTCTCCACACCTGCATGTTCCACATATAGTCCCTTACATACACCTCTCCACACCTGCATGTTCCACATATAGTCCCTTACATACACCTCTCCACACCTGCATGTTCCACATATAGTCCCTTACATACACCTCTCCACACCTGCATGTTCCACATATAGTCCCTTACATACACCTCTCCACACCTGCATGTTCCACATATAGTCCCTTACATACACCTCTCCACACCTGCATGTTCCACATATAGTCCCTTACATACACCTCTCCACACCTGCATGTTCCACATATAGTCCCTTACATACACCTCTCCACACCTGCATGTTCCACATATAGTCCCTTACATACACCTCTCCACACCTGCATGTTCCACATATAGTCCCTTACATACACCTCTCCACACCTGCATGTTCCACATATAGCACCTTACATACATCCTCTCCACACCTGCATGTTCCACATATAGTATCTTACATACACCTCTCCACACCTGCATGTTCCACATATAGTCCCTTACATACACCTCTCCACACCTGCATGTTCCACATATAGTACCTTACATACACCTCTCCACACCTGCATGTTCCACATATAGTCCCTTACATACACCTCTCCACACCTGCATGTTCCACATATAGTCCCTTACATACACCTCTCCACACCTGCATGTTCCACATATAGTCCCTTACATACACCTCTCCACACCCGCTGGTATGACATACACAGTGTCCCTTACGCACACCTGTCCAGCATATTTACTAAACACCTTCATCGCGTGCCTTGCACCCTCACATCTCTGCAGTGCCGCACATCTTCACACTTTACCTAAGGAAACCATGTAACTAATTACACATGCAAAACGAACCAAACAAACAAACAAATGTCCCCAATTGCGGATTTCTCTGAAGATTTATATCCGCCACTGAATAGAAACCATGAACGTGCGAAGTCTTACAACCGTCACCGGGGAGCTATAACGGAGTTGTCAAATGTCACCTGTCTGAGGTGACCCTCCCCACCACGTTTCCACCGCCGGCAGCAGACAAGTGAGATTGACTTTATGTGTACTAAAGCAGTGACGTCAACATTTCTTCATGTGAATAGGAGGAACTTAAAAACGGAAAGATGCTCCGGGTGAAGTGTTTATTTATATCCGAGGAACAAACGCCAACACACGACAGCGTGTAGTGAAGAATGTTCTTCAGGGAGAGCAATGGCTATAGCCTTTATTATTATTATTGTTATTATTATTATTATTATTATTATTATTATTATTATTATTATTATTATTATTATTATTATTATTATTATTGGTACCGGCTCCGTGGCCGAGGGGTTAGCAGCTTTCTCCGCTAACCCCGAATACTCTCGTCACGTGACGCGACGAGAATTAGCAGTGGTTCGAATCGCAAAAGTGACTTATGAGAGTATGGAGCCGGTCGCTCAGAAAGTCGTGGCGTGCTGATGAGCGTAATCTAGCCTAGGAATCAACATACAGCTGAAAGATGCTGGTGTTGACCGCAATATCCTGAAACAGGATGGAAACGCGGAAAAAAAAAAAAAAATTATTATTATTGGTGTTGTTGTTGCTATTATTCTAAAGATGGATAGTCATGACTTTGTTGGTACACCGTGTACCGGCATGTGTGTAGCTGTTTTCACCTCACAGTTGTCTATGTGTTCTTTCCATTGTAGTCCCATTGTAAACACTGCAGATAAGCTTCTCAAGAATGCCAGCCACTTCATGATTCACCGACCAATGTCATCTCTTAGCGTGGGTAACAGTTAGTAAAGAATCGACATAAAGCACACCAGGTAATCTCATAGATGTGCCTCTCACTCAGCAAATGTTGCAAGTTGTGGATAATGATAGTTCAGTAACATAGTCGTTACATTTTAGATTAATGTTCTTATTTACGCCAAATGTGAATTCAAACGCAACGATCTTTAATATTGTGGCTTTACTTTGAGTCGTGGACTGATTGTCCTGAAAACACTTCCCTTGTTCATCGCGAGTGCTGGTGAGAAATGCCCGTACTGATCTCTTCATTCCAGCCTTTTAAACTGGACTTGGAGACACCAGCACATTAAACATCCACTGTTTCACACTTCGGCTTGGGAGGTGTTATGACTGGCAAAAATGCCACTCTATGATATCACTTTTTCGCGTGAACAGTTTCATCTGTAGCCTTATCTCTCGGTGTCCGTTGTTTACCATTCTGACACAGACATGACCGCACTGCACTAGTGACAAGTGCATAAACGCTCAATCTCTCATAATATGAGTCGAATGGTGTAGATCAGTAGTTGTCAACCGGTGGGGAATTTCCCCACAGGGGGGAATTTTAGGGTTTCCACGGGGGGGGGGGGGGGATGAAGACCATTTCAAGATCTCGTTAATACAAGAACCGATTACTTGATACTGTTTTTCCCTTCATACTTTACAGTTATGTACGTCTCATCCTTCTAAAATTCATTTTATAAAGCAAGTAGACCCACAAATCATGTTTTACATGGATGTCTAGACTAGATTCTAATTAAAAAACTAGAAACAATGAAAGTAAGTTTTAATATAGTGACATTAATAACATCATTCTTATTAGACAGAAAGCAAGTAGTATCACACAATAAAGTTTTATCTCAAGCCATTACCATTAATATTGGAGTACCTCAGGGGTCTATTCTTGGCCCTCTATTATTTGCCATTTATATAAATGATCTTCCATTAAATCTGTCGTCGTCCTGCGATCTATTTGCTGATGACTGCACAGTATATACGAACGCTGTTGATCGTAATGTGCTAGAATTATCCTTGCAACAGGAAATAAATAGTGTAGTTAACTGGAGTCATGGAAACCGCATGCAAATTAACATTACTAAAACAAAGTCTATGTTAATAGGAACCAGGCAAAGACTTCACACTCTAAACTCGCAGAGAACTCTTCAGCTGCACATTGGCAGCACGCCTGTAGAAAGTGTCACCGAGCACAAGACACTGGGTGTTATCATAGATCAAAATCTAACTTTTAACTCACATGTTCATGCTCTAGTTAAACAAATAGCCAAAAAAGTATACCAACTTGCCAAAATTAAAAATTTCCTTGACGAAAACACAAGAAAGATATTCTATACTTCTCATATACAAACACATATTGATTACTGCTCCACAGTCTGGGATGGATGCTCCAAATCAATAACAAAACGCCCATATTCACTCCAGAAAAGGGCAGTGCGTTTAATTAATGGTGAAAAGCTTACCGACAATTCTAACCTATATAAACGTCTCCGGTTACTGCCACTCCACAAGCGCCTGCTTTTTAATAAGACCAAACTAATTCACAAAATCCTATTTCAAAATGCTCCAAGCTACCTTTGGCCATTGTTTAAATATAACGCTAGACATAGCGAACGACTAAATATACTTCATGTCCCTAAACCTAGGATAGACTTATATAAAACAAGCTTAGCATACTCTGCCGCTCAGTTGTGGAACAATCTTCTACAAGAAATCAAAGACACCACCAATCATGAATTATACATTCGCAACCTGTTTGAACACTATCTTAGTACAGACTACATTCCCCCATAACAAATAACACAAAAAAGACAATAATGGTAACTTATCTCAAACGATAACTAGCCAAAAAACATTCCCTTATGTATGGCACGTTACACCCTCCTTAGGTATTTATAATGCCCATGTTAAACACTGCCTCAGTGAGTCATTTGTTATTGATTATTTTTCATGCGTTTTAATGTTCTTTTGTTGTCAAAAGTTGCTTCATAAGTGATGTTGAATGAAAGAATGTATGAGAGGAAATAGAGAAGAAGGGCAGAATGTCAGACGGGCCTGCGTGCCCAATTCTTAACCCTTTGAAAATAAAGACTTATTATTATTATTATTATTATTATTAGTATATGCTATTAAATTTACCTTCCATTTTTACGTATACTGTGTAGGGGTGGGTGAATTTTTAGATAGGAAATATGAAGGGGGGGGGGGGGGGGTGACGTTCTGAAATTATGGTGAAGGGGGGCACGGGCCAAATTTTTGATAGGAAAGGGGGGGGGGGGGGATAACGTTCTGAAATATATTGAAGGGGGGCATGGCCATAAAAGGTTGAGAACCACTGGTGTAGATGATGATTATCCATGTCGAGGACGGCTAAACTACACTTGGCTGCTGTCCTGGTCTCTGCTCATTGCGACGCCACCAGTCCACACCCACATTATGCCAGCATCTGTATTGGACAATATTCATGAAGATATGAATCCCCATGCACCAAGCTCTCAGTTGGAGAATCAAGTAACGCCCATGTGTCCATCTTGAATCCACCGGTTAGATATGCTGCTAAAGGCCGCATCCTAGCATGCCCTGGGCAGGTGCACAAACGTTCTCGGAGGCCTGACGTCTCTGCAGGTGGCTGAAGCTCAGGCACAAGTGGATGAAGTTCAGGCCACAGTCATCTATATTTCCCCAGGGTGGACTCAGAATCCGGGGGGGGGGGGGGGGGGAGAGAGAATTATCGCATTTGTAGACAACGTATTAAAGATCGATTTCAGTGCAGCAGTAGCAGCCTCGATCTCCATTCTCCTGTCAACATTATTTGGTACACTCCGTTCTGTTCGTTCTCTTCGGCGTACATGCATAGTTCCAGCATCTGTGGCCCCGTCTCTCCACGTGTGTCAACATGTTTGTGTTCTGTACTTTCGTCTCTCGACGTGTGTCAACTTGTTTGTGTTCTGTACTTTCATCTCTCCACGTGTGTCAACTTGTTTGTGTTCTGTACTTCCATCTCTCGACGTATGTCAAAATGTTTGTGTTCTGTACTTTAATTTCTCCACGAAATTGATAATTTAATTATTCTGAGACCCATGATTCGACTTGCATTCAAATTGCTTTGAGAAAAAAAAATCTCAGCTTTTTTTTAAGTCTGCAAATTTTGTGGGACTCCGACGTTTCTTGTCATCGCAGTTGTAATTCTCTGTATACATTGATTGTGTTTCATTTCGCGTTTTTATTGTGAGCATATTACGATACATATATCTCCATGGTTTCAGTTAAATGCACGTTAAAGTTGATTGAACTGTGGGGTCCCACAGATAGAACTACAGAAGTTAAATCTTTGGAAGCTTGCATCTTTCCAATTGCAACGTGCGCCTGTGTGACCTGGACACTTGCTAATCAGCTGGGCAGATCATGAATGCCTTTGAATGTAAATATTAAAGATGAATTCGGGGAATGTCTTGGATAGGGAAAGGAACAGATACACCCATACTTCGAGAGCTGAATATTGAAGAAGTTTGGCAATTAGAGACGATAAAACAAAGAAAATTAAAGTGTTTTGGTCTCTTGGGGCGTCACGAAAGTTTGGGGAGAACAATGGTGGGGGGACGTGAGGGGGGGGGGGGGGGGTTATGAATGGGAGGGGAGAATGAGGCGGCCAGGGATAATATGGGTGCTGGATGTGGCGGATGATCTCCAGATGGGTGTATCTTGACGCGGGACAACTTGCTTATGAACGAGAAGTTTTCCGGAAGGTTGTTATGGGAGCGATGTTCTGCAAAGGACATGTAACTGCGTGATTGATTGATTTAGTGATTGATTGATTGATTGATTGATTGATTGATAGATAGATATATAGATAGATAGATAGATTAATTGGTTGGTTGGTTGATTGATTGATTGATTGATGATTGATTGATTGATTGATTGATTGATTGATTGATTGAATAAAGCGGTAAAGAAAATATATTGTTATATCCAATAGTGAATATAGTCTCTGGGTAAAGTTAAGCTATTTTCAAGTTTATTCTCATGAATAAAAGACAGATGCACGACACCAACAACTCTGTGTGTGTATATATATATATATATATATATATATATATATATATATATATATATATATATATATATATATATATATATATATATATATATATATATATATATATATATACTGTTTACAGCTAAACATGTCTCTTGCATTGGGATGTCAATACATGGACACTCTCACTCCTGTGTTATCGACATCTTATGAACTTCCATTTGCTGACCATTACAGCACACCCCATAAGTGGCCGGCCTGCACTGTTAATGCGTTCACCGTGGTGTAGTTTATACCGATCACACTTACAGTAATATTTCAGTGTTATCGTTGGACGCACACACTTTCAACATGGCGGCTAGAAACAATATGCTCAGCAAAAGACCACCATACGACCTGGATTGGTTTAACCAGTTGACCAACAACATCATGAAAAAGTATGATTCTGATTTCGAGCTCTTGAGCACACTGGCCAACTACAAGCGCAGAAAGGTGAGGCCAAGCGCCACTAGTCGCTCAGTGTCCAGTCTGCCTCAGGTCAGGGTTACAGAACCTGAAGCCACTGATGATCAGGGAAGCTTTGAGGAGTACGTGCCAACAGAGACTCAGTCACACCCTTGCTCTCCGAGAGCAACCAGGAAAGGCTTCACCACGTTCCTGGACGGGACGCAGTATATCATTGGTAAGTAGCTCATTGTTCTAGCATGTCACTGAGCGTGGTCACTGTGGCCAACCTTGCTATCATCATCACGTTTCCTGTTGCTTCCTTGTGGTCTTTTCTAACTGTATTATAATATACATTTGCACTTTCGTGAAAGGCATCATCGTTTCTAGGGTAAACATATGCAGGTGGCTACCACTTACCAACTACTTGTTGCATGTTGATGATGCAATGGTAAAACAATTGATGCACACTGATGCAGCACATGAAGGCTGAACAACTGTCCTTGATGCAGAACACGAACAGTTTCAGCAAAATATAATCTGTGATACAATAATAACGAATAGTGTTCAGTGCATAATGGCTGTTATCGTAGTCATTTACACAGTGTCAACACAATATTGAACAGTCTCAACTGTTACAATCCTGATATGTCTTCGAGTACTTCTGTCTAAGCTGCATGACAGTCCTTATATGTCTATCGGGGGTAAAACATATACTAGCACATAGACTGGGCAATTGCTCTGGCAAATAATCTGTATCCCTCAGGAAAATCCGACAGCAGATACCAGCAATGTCCTATATACTGCCCTAATGATAGAACGGACAACACAACCGGCTGGTGTAAGAGAAATAACCGATGTTTTCTCCACACCAACATGAGGTGGAATTGTCTCCCCCTATACAAACATCCAAGACATCGCCATGTGCCATAGTGTCTGAACGTTCGTTCACCAGTCGTCTGGTAGTCGTGCGTTCCATCCGACTTCGGGCCGGAATTGTTCACACTGATCTGTTCTCATAGAAGGACCCAGTTTGAAAAGGCTGTCAGGATATGATTTAGGAAGTACAGTCAGTCGGCCAACAGTGTTTTACTTTTTACTTAGCACATTAGCAACCGAGTGCCCATGAAAAACAAATTATGGGTCTAGTAGCCTATGCCAAGCGAGCTTGTAGTCGTATTAAAGTCCCTTTTTGTTTGAGTGTTTACGTATCATCTGTCAACTTTGTCATCCGTGACACATCGTGCGGTCGAATTTCAAGAAGATTGTCTGTCATACGTTGACAGTGTGAGTGCATTGTATTCACTAGCGCATCAAAACTACTGAGAGGAAAGACCAGGAGAACTTTAAATCACATAGCCGTGGGGACGATTAGTAGAAAGTATGACTCTTCGTTGGCTGTTGAACGAGGGGACGGAGCACATATGGGAATGTCCGAAGTGCAGTGATGTCGGTTCTTAACTCAATTCAACTAGCGCATCATAAACTTTGCTGCATAGTTACATACCTAGCCAGGTTTCTCTAGTATACTCTAGGTAATGTAAATGATATAACACACCAGTGCACGCTGGCAATAGCTGACACCACAGAGTTCAACACATTTATGTATGTATCAAACATTGTTCATATGCTTCTTGATATATAGTTCCTTAATAACAGTCGATATGGACTCTTTCTGTGTGGGCCAACATGTCTAATACCTGTTGCCTTCTTCTTCTTCTTCTTCTTCTTCTTCTTCTTCTTCTTCTTCTTCTTCTTCTTCTTCTTCTTCTTCTCTTTTTCTTCTTCTTCTTCTTCTTCTCCTTCTTCTACTTCTTCTTCTGCTTCTTCTTTCTTCTTCTTCTTCTTCTTCTTCTTCTTCTTCTTCTTCTTCTTCTTCTTCTTACTCTCTCTCTCTCTCTCTCTCTCTCTCTCTCTCTCTCTCTCTCTCTCTCTCTCTCTCTCTCTCTCTCTCTCTCTGTATATATATATATATGCGTGTTTGTGTGTAATACATGCATGGAAGCTTGCCATTAGTACTAATTGTTGGTAATCCACCATAGAACACCTCAATCATAAGGGGCATCACTTGACAGTCTTTTCCTTACTGGCCACCTGAGACACCAGTTTGGCTATTACGTGTACGAGAATACAAGTACTAGAGACAGGTTAACTATTAGTTGTACCAGAACACAAGTACTAGGGACAGGTTAACTATTAGTTATACCAGAACACAAGTACTAGGGACAGTTTAACTATTAGTTATACCAGAACACAAGTACTAGAGACAGTTTAACTATTAATTATACCAGAACACAAGTACTAGGGACAGTTTAACTATTAGTTATACCAGAACACAAGTACTAGAGACAGTTTAACTATTAATTGTACCAGAACACAAGTACTAGGGGCAGTTTAACTATTAGTTGTACCAGAGAACAAGTACTAGGGACAGTTTAACTATTAGTTGTACTAGAACCCAAGTACTAAAGGCAACAGTTTAACTATTAGTTGTACCAGAACACGCGTACTAGAGACATGTTAATTATTAGTTGTACCAGAACACAAGTACTAGGGGCAGTTTAATTATTAGCCGTACCAGAACACAATTACTAAAGACAACAGTTTAACTATTAGTTGTACCAGAACACAAGTACTAGGGACAGTTTAATTATTAGTTGTACCAGAGAACAAGTACTAGAGACAGTTTGACTATTAGTTGTACAATATACAACATGTTAACGAGACTGCGACACAGTTTGAGGTAGGTACTTTAGTAACATTTTCTAAATTGCTTTTTTAATTATATAACTGCATAGTTGGATACCTCTTGAAAAAACAAATCTAACGATACCTTATTCAAGTCTACAAGTGAATTGTAAGCTGAGATATTAATTTTTGTATGTCAGTTTAATATTTAACATTGGCAACCCACTCTGGAAAGTGTGACCACAAAACACGTAAGCTAAGGGCAGATAACTGCTCTTAGTTTTTTTTTTGCGCTAAGGGGGATAACTCACGTTTTTATTTTGAACGCAAAATTCAAATGAAAACCTCAAACTCCCTCTTCCTCCAGCCTCTTCCTCCACTCCTAAATACTAGAATGGGTGGTGAATGCAAACGTCTATCATTATAATCTCTTCGCTCTGAATAATCCATAATAATATTAAATGATCATCGCTGTATTATGACACGGAAAACCGCTATATTCCCGCCATTGAAATTTAACATGACGCATCTTAGCATACGATCTTAATAATTTCTGTTTGGGATGACCCCGCCGACTAAAATATTTGAAAATGTCACAGTACGCGTAAAAATGGATGCTCAATTATTTATACTAAATCAAGCGGCAACGTCTATAATAACGAGTACTATATATATCCTTAATACCGGGGAACAATAACAAGAAAACGTAAATCGCCGTTTGAAACAACGCTGGCAACGTTCGGTAACGGAAAATGTAGTACCTAGTTTGAGGATACGGTTTACATTCCGATACTACAGTGGGTGTTGAGCGTGTTTCCTGCTTTGTTCTCGTATGTCGATGGATAGATAATTTAATCGTGTGTTCTTCGTCACCATTTTGTGAGTGTCATCCATCACTGGGTATTATTAACACATTCGGGGACTTTCATGTCTTACCGTGTGTTCTGGATTATTTTTAAGAACATCAAGCGCATTAGTTAGTTTTTCATGTTCTTTACAGAGTGTCGCAATCAACCCCAGCAATGTGTGGTTGTTTCAGATTTGTCAGGCAGTTGCTACTTTGAGAAGTTTGCGCTGCCTTCTGGACGACCGACTCTCATCGAAATCAACACAAGCCTAAGGCTTTCAGATTGTCTGCGCCAGTTAGCATTGGCAAAATGCACTGCTGGGGCAATAACTCCTCTCACTGCCAGCGCTGCAGATAAAATACCGACTTCCGTCCCTTGGTACGTGTTTACAATAACCAACATCAACATCATGCTCAGATACGTCTTGTTGTGCGTTCGCTCGCTTTGAACCCTACCGTAGTCCAGTCACGTGATACTACTTCTAGTGCACCGGACTGATTTTTGCATGTAGATGACCTTTTTCCTATTAACAATGTTCCTCTCCATCAGGCAAATCCACTCCGAATTCAGAGACGGTAGAGAAGTCAACATTTTAGTCCAACCGACAGGTGTAGGGATTGAACCCGCTACCTCGGCATCACTACGCCGGATGTTAAAGCGCGAGCGCTTTCAACCATTCAATCATGCTGACCTCCGCACGTCTTGTTGATGTTAATGACCTTGGTTAGTCTGTTACGGAGGAGGTTAGCAAATTATACGATTGAAAGTCAATATATAGGTATTGGTCGGCACTAACATAATACCCTGAAACCTTACCAGGGGTAAACACACGCCACATTTCAAGAATTGAGTAGAATCTCTTAGTTAGATAGAAAAGAATAGATCATTGACGGCTTCCAGTGTGTGGAAACTAAATGTCTGAAGGTTGGTCATGTACAGACACAAGACATACATCTTCAGCTTATAGTGGGTACACATCTATCTGCAGCCAGTAGTGTGTAGACATATATCTGCAGCCTGTAGTGTGTAGACATATATCTGTAGCCAGTAGTGTGTAGACATATATCTGTAGCCAGTAGTGTGTAGACATATATCTGCAGCCAGTAGTGTGTAGACATATATCCAAACAGGCCATACATATTGTGGGGTTTTCGCTTGCTTAGAACTCGAGAATTGTTCATGCATCTCCAACAGCTTCTAGTGCACTGGTCCGTGGCTGCATACATTGCGGCTGCATCGTCGTCCGGTGTTTGTGACTGTATGGTTGTAATATATTCTAGTATACATGCTGGGTCACACCGGGGTTTGTGCACTAAGCAGAGAGACCGCAAATGCTGGGGTATTCCAAAGCACTAGTGGATAGATGTATAATTTGATGAAGATAATCCTTGAATAAAGTACGTAAATAAATTGTCGATCGATCAGTCAATGATTCAATTAATAGACCGTGCACGTACACTATTTACAATAATGATTAATATCACCACACATTTCCCTCCTCCAGACATCTTTTTACACTTGTGACAAAATAATATAATTGAAGCAATGGGTGCAGCAAAGGTCAGCAAATCCGTCCAAATGCTATTAATTTTACAGCTGAAAGGCCACGGAATTCAGTCTAATCAAATCCATTAGGAGGGAAATGGAGTGGAATTTAGATGACAGTAATTAGTAATCCAGCGAAAGCATGCCTGTTGTTGACAGTTAGGTTTGTATTGAGGCTAACGACTGTGAATTAATATGAAAATAAACACAGACTAATTTTGCCCTAGTAGTTTTTGGAATATCTCAGCCCGGACTGCCGCGGCACTAAATATCCTATTTAAGAGGAGAAATTGCCAAGGTAAGGGAAGTAATCACAATGCAGCAAATTGCAGGTAGCAGAGAGCTGTGCTGGGGGGAATGGATCGATGGTAAGTGAACTGGTCTCTAGGGGGAATGGATGGATGGTAAGTGAACTGGTCTCTAGGGGGAATGGATCGATGGTAAGTGAACTGGTCTCTAGGGGAATGGATCGATGGTAAGTGAACTGGTCTCTAGGGGGAATGGATGGATGGTAAGTGAACTGGTCTCTAGGGGGAATGGATCGATGGTAAGTGAACTGGTCTCTAGGGGGAATGGATCGATGGTAAGTGAACTGGTCTCTAGGGGGAATGGATCGATGGTAAGTGAACTGGTCTCTAGGGGGAATGGATCGATGGTAAGTGAACTGGTCTCTAGGGGGAATGGATGGATGGTAAGTGAACTGGTCTCTAGGGGGAATGGATCGATGGTAAGTGAACTGGTCTCTAGGGGGAATGGATCGATGGTAAGTGAACTGGTCTCTAGGGGGAATGGATCGATGGTAAGTGAACTGGTCTCTAGGGGGAATGGATCGATGGTAAGTGAACTGGTCTCTAGGGGGAATGGATCGATGGTAAGTGAACTGGTCTCTAGGGGGAATGGATGGATGGTAAGTGAACTGGTCTCTAGGGGGAATGGATCGATGGTAAGTGAACTGGTCTCTAGGGGGAATGGATCGATGGTAAGTGAACTGGTCTCTAGCGCTGCTTGTTCACCTGAACATAAATGGAGGGAATGGATGGATGGTAAGTGAACTGGTCTCTAGCGCTGCTTGTTCACCTGAACATAAATGGAAGGAATGGATGGATGGTAAGTGAACTGGTCTCTAGGGGGAATGGATCGATGGTAAGTGAACTGGTCTCTAGCGCTGCTTGTTCACCTGAACATAAATGGAGGGAATGGATGGATGGTAAGTGAACTGGTCTCTAGCGCTGCTTGTTCACCTGAACATAAATGGAGGGAATGGATGGATGGTAAGTGAACTGGTCTCTAGCGCTGCTTGTTCACCTGAACATAAATGGAGGGAATGGATGGATGGTAAGTGAACTGGTCTCTAGCGCTGCTCGTTCACCTGAAGATAAATGGAGGGAATGGATGGATGGTAAGTGAACTGGTCTCTAGCGCTGCTTGTTCACCTGAAGATAAATGGAGGGAATGGATGGATGGTAAGTGAACTGGTCTCTAGCGCTGCTTGTTCACCTGAAGATAAATGGAGGGAATGGATGGATGGTAAGTGAACTGGTCTCTAGCGCTGCTTGTTCACCTGAAGATAAATGGAGGGAATGGATGGATGGTAAGTGAACTGGTCTCTAGCGCTGCTTGTTCACCTGAAGATAAATGGAGGGAATGGATCGATGGTAAGTGAACTGGTCTCTAGCGCTGCTTGTTCACCTGAAGATAAATGGAGGGAATGGATCGATGGTAAGTGAACTGGTCTCTAGCGCTGCTTGTTCACCTGAAGATAAATGGAGGGAATGGATCGATGGTAAGTGAACTGGTCTCTAGCGCTGCTTGTTCACCTGAAGATAAATGGAGGGAATGGATCGATGGTAAGTGAACTGGTCTCTAGCGCTGCTTGTTCAGCTCAAGATAAATGCACGGGCGGTTAGTCATCTTTCAGGCAGACCACACTCTTCGCCCGGCTGAATGCAACAGCCCGGCAGTCATAGACAAATGGCTGTGAACAAAAACATAATTAGAGACAGTGGTGGGGAGATGTTTACGGATTAATGAAGGTAGCATTCGCCAGTCTAATGGGTCACGCTATGTGGGTAACCAAGAAGCTAGCCGGGCAAGATGGGCGGAAAATCCGAATAAAAAAGCAGACAAGAGTTCAGACAGTCTGTGGTTTAGCAAGCTGGACCAACCAGGTTGTTGGCATGAAGCAAATTCCGGGGCTTAAATTGTGTTTTTGTCATTGCTGTCGCAGAACCGACATAACAACACCCAGCACACGCCAGTCTACCACACATAATGCAGTTGTACAGATGTGCCCTACCAGTGCGG
This sequence comes from Cepaea nemoralis, assembly GCA_014155875.1. NCBI lineage: Eukaryota > Metazoa > Mollusca > Gastropoda > Stylommatophora > Helicidae > Cepaea > Cepaea nemoralis. The sequence goes on along the minus strand of JACEFZ010027704.1, from coordinate 4,991 downwards.
ATGCGTGTGGGCTTCACGTCGATGAATATGGTCCACACAGGCAGGGATGCGTTTGCCTATACTACGGTATTACTCCTATCCAGTCACGTGACGATCACATACACCGTGATCACATGATACACACAGGCAGCACGGCGAGGTGACGATGTTGTAGTATTGCCATTTGCTGGGTTTGTCGTAATTTATCAGACCTATTTTTATTCAGTGATGATGTCGTTAGCTGTATAAACTCCTCGACGGAGCAGGAACGAGGGGAGGATTACGATCGCCAGAAGTGATCGCTGCTCGTAGAATGGTCAATTAATCAACAAAATGCCGTCTCCACAATGACAGTTGGCTGCAATGGATCTCGAACACTGTCTGTCTGTCTCTCGCCCTGATTGTACTACATTCTGTCAGGCTGATGTTCGTTCAACTCTTGATGTTATCTTACCATTTGTGTCGTTGGGAAGATGGTAGAATGGTAATTACTACGAAACAAGAAATAGTTGAGCGCATCAGATTATGATTTGTATATGACAGTTTGGCTTTCAACTGTCTGTTCCCTGTAGGTGTTGCCAAGCCTAAAGTGACTTCAGTGAAGACACTGGGTGATTAGGCAAGTCACATATACACATATAATACATCCCAGCATTGTATGTACAGTACGAGCTTGTCATTGCTAAAACACTGACAAATACTATTGCGGTATTTTCTTTAAAGAAACATTTGAACATCTCTAATTGTATGCTGCTCGTTCAACATGGTTACTTTGTACCTTTTGATTGTTGTTTATCCATCAAGAATGATGATGACCATTCATTTCATCCAGTGCGGTTGAATGTATGGAGCCGTGAGCTCTAAGATGGCTAAGACCTATTTTGTCTCGCAATGTTCTTTGACAATGTGGGCAAATAATGCTTGACATTCCAGGAGCAGGATCTCCTGCAGTGGTTTTTCTGTCCAGCCTTTTCTTCACAGTTCTTGCAGTCCTGGTTGCTTTACAAGTGACTGCACCCTTGCGTAATGATGTACGCCATGAATTTCGGTCTTTGGCAGCAGTCTCCCAGATGTCATGATGAATTCCAAGAGCTTTCAGTGAGATTTTCAGAGTGTCTTTTAAAGTGTTTCCTCTGGCCGCCTTGGGAGCGTTTACCACAACACAGCTCGCCGTAAACAATTCGTTTAGGGAGCCTGTGATCAACCCAGCGAATCAAGTCAAGTGACCAACCCAGCGAATCTGATTCTTCATTAGTATTGTGTGGATACTGGGCATAGGCGCTCTTTCTAGGACTTCAGTGTCCTACCATTTAATCTTCAATAACTTCCTAAGGCAGACTGTGTGGAAGTGGTTTAATTTCCTAGCGTGTCGCTGATAAACAGTCCAGGTTTCACAAGCATGTAGCAGTGTGGATAATACAACTGCTTTGTAGACTTTTAGCTTTGTTTGCAGGCTTATTCCATTTCTGTCCCAGACATTATTGTACAGTCTGCAAAAGGCCACGCTAGCCCTGGGGATTCTTGCATTCACTTCGTCATTTCTACCTTTTACCATCAAGTGGCTATCTTGAGGGATGTAGGGCGAGTTTTAGCGGGAAGGACCGGTGTTACTGGCGAGGACACTGAACTACAGAAAGTCAATGACCAGAAGTGTTCTAGTGACTCAGCGCAGTCATGAGAATGGGGCTTAGCGGTGGTCATGCAAGCCAACCAGTTTCTTTCGCTCCAGGGAGGATTATTACACATATGATGAGACTGTTGGTGTATAGCGTGGATTGGTACTGTTGGTGTGTAGCGTGGATTGGTACTGTTGGTGTGTAGCGTGGATTCATATTGCTGATGTGTAGCGTAGATTGATTCTGTTGGTGTGTGGAGTGGATTGACACTGTTAGTGTGTAGTGTGGATTGACACTGTTAGTGTGTAGCGTGGATTGACACTGTTGGTGTGTAGCGTGGAATAATATTGTTGGTGTATAGCGTGGATTGACACTGTTGGTGTGTAGCGTGGATTAACAGCGTTGGTGTGCAGTGTGGATTGACACTGTTGGTGTGTAGCATGGATTGACACTGTTGGTACTGACACTGTTGGTGTGTAGCGTGGATTGACCATTTTCCCCACGTTTTCTCTTTGAATTGGTATGACGAGATTCGGTCAGCCCAGCACATGAGCAGAGTCTGGGATTAGTTGTATGTGTGTGTGCACGCACATACACACAAGGCGCAGCGTGCTCCCTCTCTGTGCTCAAGTCTTCTCTGTGTACTCATGTGCTCCTTCTCTGTGCTCATGTCATGCCTGGGTACCCATGTCTCCATCTCTGTGCTCACGTCATGTCTGTGTACCCATGTCTCTTTCTCTGTGCTTACGTCATGTCTGTGTACCCATGTCTCCATCTCTGTGATCATGTTATGTCTGTGTATCCATGTCTCCATCTCTGTGCTCATGTCATGTCTGTGTACCTATGTCTCCATCTCTGTGCTCATGTCATGTCTGTGACCCATGTCTCCCTCTCTGTGCTCATGTCATATCTGTGTACTCATGTGCTCCATCTCTGTGCTCATTTCATGTCTGTGTACTCATGTCTCTTTCTCTGTGATCATGTCATGTCTGTGTACCTATGTCTCCATCTCTGTGCTCATGTCATGTCTGTGACCCATGTTTCCATCTCTGTGCTCATGTCATGTCTGTGTACCCATGTCTCCATCTCTGTGCTCATGTCATATCTGTGTACTCATGTGCTCCATCTCTGTGCTCATTTCATGTCTGTGTACTCATGTCTCTTTCTCTGTGATCATGTCATGTCTGTGTACCTATGTCTCCATCTCTGTGCTCATGTCATGTCTGTGACCCATGTCTCCCTCTCTGTGCTCATGTCATGTCTGTGTAATCATGTGCTCCATCTCTGTGCTCATTTCATGTCTGTGTACTAATGTCTCTTTCTCTGTGATCATGTCATGTCTGTGTACCGATGTCTCCTTCTCTGTGCTCATGTCATGTCTGTGTACCCGTGTGCTCCATCTCTGTGCTCATGTCATGTCTGTGTACCCATGTCTCCATCTCTGTGCTCATGTCATGTCTGTGTACCCATGTCTCCATCTCTGTGCTGATGTCATGTCTGTTTACCCACGTCTCCATTTGTGTGCTCATGTCATGTTTGTGTACCCATGTCTCCATCTCTGTGCTCATGTATGTCTGTCTACCCGTGTGCTCCATCTCTGTGCTCATGTCATGTCTGTGTACTCATGTGCACCATCTCTGTGCTCATGTCATGTCTGTGTACTCGTGTGCTCCATCTCTGTGCTCATGTCATGTCTGTGTACTCATGTGCTCCATCTCTGTGCTTATGTCATGTCTGTGTACTCATGTGCTCCATCTCTGTGCTCATGTCATGCCTGTGTACCCATGTGCTCCTTCTCTGTGCTCATGTCATGTCTGTGTACCCATGTCTCCATCTCTGTGCTCATGTCATGTCTGTGTACCCATGTCTCCATCTCTGTGCTCATGTCATGTCTGTGTACTCATGTGCTCCATCTCTGTGCTCATGCCATTTCTGTGTACCCATGTGCTCCTTCTCTGTACTCACGTCATGTCTGTGTACTCATGTGTTCCTGCTCTATGCTCACGTCATGACTTTGTAACTGTCATATATTTTTGAAGGGAGTGGGAGATCACTGTAGTGCATGCCCCATCTCTAACAAAAGATGTAGAGCCCCATCCTCTTCTATCTTCAATAACCCCAGAATATGAACCTTGAGTTATCTGCAGGTCTCGTTTTATTAAGTATTGTCTAGGAGATATAGATTATGGCCCTGGTAAGAATGGTAATTTACTAATTGGGAATCTGCCCCTTCTCCAATGATTCTTTAGCTCTGGAGCCCCCTTTTAGTTTATCAAATCTGAGGAAAGTCAGGAGGATTTTCTCAGCCTGATTTAGATGAAGAAAACATGGATGTTGAGCAGTTTATAGGTATAGAGTCTTTTACTTCCCCCTTTAGTAAGTCATTATGAGTTAATTTATCTTTTAACAATCAAACACATAATCAATCACACCAGATTTTGACAACATGATGTACAAAGAAGTTGTTGACACAGATAGGTTTGAACTTGACAAATTAACAGAAGGTCAATTCATGTTAATCATTTATTGACTGGCCTGAGCCTTCTAGTCAGTACATACATCTCTATTGTGGTTTACACAAAGGAATAGAACAGTTGCACATTGGACCATTGTCCCAGACAATCAATAACAAGCATCAATATATGAGATGTCAACAAGTGTGAAAACATAGTAAACATTTTGATGTTGTACATATTAAGTATGATAGTGGTGTCTCAACCATAAACATTATCAGTTTTTCCTGAAATTGGGTGTGGGTTCTACCAATGAGTAAAGTAACCTGGTGACTGGAGGATTAGGTAAGCCAGGGTCCATTGACTGATGGATCCACGTCAGGTCTGCCCGTATAGCTCCACTGAAGGCCTCCCTATGCTCTGCTCATAGCGAAGTCATCCTCCCTCTCACTTGTGGTTCATCTCTTTCTCTCGGCTTCCCTCCCTCAGGTCTGATTTAGGTGGTTAGTTTGCTGATGTGTTGGGTGGTTGTTGGTATGTAGCCACCAAGATCACTGATGAGTATTCACATAAATATATACAATCCTACCAATACAATAATAAGAAGTAGGTCGGAAGAAATCTAAATTCCTGAAGTAGGAACCAGTTCCCCTCCCCCTCTTTTTTCTCTCTAAGCTAGTGTTGGGTTAATTTGGGGTGGTCAGAGTTTATCACACTGTGTACGCCTTGGATCAACTTGTTCCTGCTGTATGTAAATCTTCATTTGACCTGGGGTCAGTGAACGTGTACAGTGAGACAATGACAAGAGTGAGAAGGTGTCAAGATGCATGTAAAAAATGACATACATTTATAACATTCTTCTACTCAATGGTGTTCACAATGTGTATAAATAATTCTCCGGGGCGCTCTCCAATAACATTACTTGATTCCTTGGTGTCTAATA